>NJDD01000391.1:113440-143176 GCA_002245505.1 Calephelis nemesis
GTAAGAGTTTCGCAGTGACTCGCCCGGATGGGTAACATTCCCACCATACCCTTTTCTGGCGTCGTAACAGTAGCGATTTGCTCGACTCGGAATCGAACGCGGTACCTCATGCAGTCAAATCCAACGCCGGACCGCTAGACCACAGAGGCGATGTCTGAGATGGATTGATATCATGATGAATATAATGAGTTTTTCTTTCGTGTTTTATTAAAAATCGGATAAACTGAATTCCTTTAACGTTTAAGCGTAACAAAACAATTTTCCGCGCTCTTTGCTGTTTGCTGGCCGTTACCGTTATTGTGGACGCCTGAGCTGGAGTACTCTCGTGAACTGTAATTTGATAGCTCTGTCAACTTTGGTTTGCTTTATATATTAACGTCATATTTTTAGAATTTATACTTGCTGTCGAAGGCTCTTGGTGGAATCCCATTGTATACAAACGTTTTTTGTAGTTAACACTTGTACTTATCCACTATACCTACACTTTATTTAATACTTTTTGTTACTCTAGCCAACCGGTTTCATTATTCACAGCATTATCAGGGCTTTGAAACTAAAGATAAAAACCCCCGACGAAAAAAAGGGATTGTTATAAGTTTAGCATGCCTGTGTGTGTCAGCGTCTTTGAACGGATGGACCAATTTCAATAAGATATATTTTTTTTTTGAAAGATAATATGAACGTGATTATTCTTAGCTAAGTACATCCTATTCTATCCTATTAATATTATAAATGCCAAAAGTTTGTGTTTGTTTGTTACTTCTTCACGCAAAAGTGTTGAACCGATTTTTTTTTATTTTTACTTTTATTGAAGTGAAAGTGTCACTTCAATAAAAGTATGAAGTGTAGAAAGACTAAAGAGTGTAAAGCCGAAGCGCCTAATTTAAATAGTAGTACTGTATTTACTTATTTTAGGTTAGGGATTTTACGATTTCAAAAGTACTTCTTGACATTGTGCACCGTGGACCTAATTTTTAGGTTCATGTTGTGCATGAAATAAATTACTCTGATTTTTTTTCAACCCGACAAATCATAGTTTAAGCTTGACGGAATCCAACGTGTCTTAGTGTTAAGTTAGTGTAAACTTAGAAACTTTTCTAATGGTATAGACCCAAGAAAAATTCGCATTAGTCTTTTCGCTTTTATTATATTTGGTTATGTTAATTATTGTAAGGAGATGGTTTATAAGAAAAAAAACATGTATCTAAATATCATCACCCTAAGTCTCTTTAACTTGTTTTGTTTGGTACGCCGAGGATAAAACAAGATTTGATTTAAAATTTTATTCAATATTTTTGAGTTGAATTTAAAATTCATAATCAAGCCAGTGCAACGTCTCGGTCAGTTAAGATTTAAACTTCGTTATTATATATGTAATACATTGCCTAAATGAACACCAACAAGTATGTAATGTAGTATAGTCAATACAAGGAGGAGACTCCCAATTCTACTGTTTTTTTTGTATGTTACTCGTCCAATAGCCAAACGAGTTTGATGGTTATGTTTAAAAGATAGGTCATTATTGCGAGGTGGTCCCATACTAGTTTTATCCTGATCCGACTAGGAGGACAAGGTAGTCGGTAAATTTACTTTTGCTTGAGGCCTAACATCCCGGCCTCAGGTTGGCAATGCACCATTACCACCTTTGGTGTCTAGGCGGCGTGAATTTTTTACCATCATAAAATCCGTCTGCTTGTTTGCCTTCCATAATCATATAAAACTAGTGCATAAATTTTTCACTTGATCAATAGAAAAGAAAATTTTATGCATTATTACGTGTAACTCAAAATCTACTGGTAGAACGTTATAAAATATATGTGGGACCATTTAGGAATTATTTGCAATCTTTCGAGCAAATAACTTTCAAATCGCGTCGTGGTGTTAATAATAATAATAAATATTCCTGGACAAGTTACACAAATTGAATCTTACTCCAAAGTAAGCAAATTATATGCTTGTGTTATGTGTGTTAGTCAACGATTCTAATACATAGAAATACTTAAATAGAATAGATACCAGAATAAATTTAATAAACACACATTTAGAAATGCAGACATCTAAATGTTCATGTTCATCACACAAATGCCTTTCCTGTCTGGAATCGAACCCGAGCCTCGCGGTTCGTCTGTGTAGTCAGGCGTGTGTGCTAGCCACTTGATCAACGAGGCTGTCAAAAATAATTGGAAATGAATATAATAAATGAAATAGTTGGAGTTGCTTTTGGTTTCACTGCGCTCAGTTATTCACAAATCGATTGTCCACGACTTCGAAAACAAAAGATTAAAGTTTTCACGGAGATTAATTTTGGGTGCTAATACCAGTGCAAGAATATTTTGTTTTGCAGTAGGTGCAGTAGTACTACATACATACAAAAAAAAAACATACGGGTCGAATTGAAAACCTCCTCCTTTTTTTGTCGGTTGAAAATACAGTCACAGTTTCTGACGTTTTTATAATAATATACTGATACATTATGAATGGAACAAAACCTGGTTGAGAATTTTTAAAAACGAAAAATGTGCGTATGTAATATTAGTGGTAGTTCCACCTCCAAGTTAGGTTACCTACCTGAACAACATAATACAATTCGGGTAGGACTTGGTCGTCTGGGCTCTATGTACCTGCAGGAAGGTTTGTACAGGAAGCGACTATCAAGGCTGTAACATAGTGGTGCGTATCCGTTTACTGTAATAGTAAACCGTCAGTACCATATTAAATAACAAAATGTTTAGGAAAAATGCGGAAGTCACAACGAACAAAATTTCTGTTATTGAAAGTGATCGACGTCGCCGACGTGTAGTGGTCCCGTGTTTTGACATACATGAGGTTTTGGGTTCGATTACCGGGTCGTGTATATAAAAATTGTGTTTTTCCAATTGTCTGATAGAAACAACGTTGCCCGGGATTAGATTAGTGCCCGGTTGGCGATGGGTTTGTCACCTATCTGATTGTGGGTTTGAGAATATTCTGCTAATCGTGGATACCTTGATTGTACTTTTGCCTTCCTCTTTATAATGCACTAGCATTTTCACCCAGCTTCCCCTGCGTAACTTGGCTAATACTGCACCGATTTTGGTGAAACAAAGCCTATGTCACTCAGGGATAATATAGCATAGCATAGCATTCTAAAGGTGAAAGGATTTTTGAAATCGGTTAAGTAGTTTCGGAGCCTATTAATTTCAATCAAACAAAAAATCAAACTTTTCCTCTGTATAATATTAGTATTGATAAAGGACTTTCTCAATTCAATTTTTTTGTATGTTTGTTATGCGATTACTCGGTCAATAACAAACCAATTTTGATGGTTCTTGTTTTAAAAAGATAGGTCCAGATACTGAGATGGTCCCAGATAGTCCGGTGAAGTTGTTAAAACCTCGCGTTTACCAATATATTGACCATTTCAAAAAAAGTGGTCCCATATTAATTTTGTTATGATCCGACTGGTGTTTTTTGAGTTAAATTTATTATTGAGATTACTTTTTTTACTTATAATTGCAAAAATAATGCGTCGTTAAATATTTACTCAAAAGTTACTACGACGATGTTACATTTATTTATTTACATTTAATTACATTACATTTAATTATGTATATATTAGCATATATTATGTTGACGACATTATCTATTATACTATAATATCTACTGTATATATCATATATAAAATGATTTCCTATTTTACTTGGTCATCACATCACGCCTGAACAAAGGGACCAATTTTTACTAATTATTTTTTGTTACTGTTATTGTCAGGGGAAGATTCTTACAAAAACAAAAAATTGCAAAAAATAATGCTTAAATCCATACAAACTGATAGTCAATGTCAAGAGATACGAAGTTCGCCGGGTCGGTTAGTCACTAATAATTCTTTCGTCATTGATGGTATATTTCTCTGATTTGAAGTACCTCAATAAATGAAAACTTAAAAACATTTTTTTAAATAATTTATTATATTCATGTAACGCTTATGCAAACTAATACATCAATAATAATACAGCATAATCATAACGTGGCCTTCATACATAATGTACATATTATATTCTATATTATGCTATACAAAATGTTTGGTATACACTTTCGTTGTATATCGGATATGTTATAAGTATCACCTCTAAAGTCTACTGGTCCGACTTGACTTCTTGAGGTCCCGAGTTCGATCTCGGGTCGTGTAAAAAAAAAATATAGAAAATAACATTGCCCGGGATTTTGGACATGTGTCCGGTTAGCGATAGGCTTGCCACCTATAACATTGTGGCACTTAGTGTCTTCGGCTAGTATATATATACTATATCACTATCACTATATACGAGTATCACTATCCGATATTTGATGTTTATAATAGATGTCGGATATTTTCAAACCCTGATGTGTCTTCACCATGTGTCGCGAGTCAATATATTTTATCTTCACCTCATTTAAGAACGAACTCAATTTTTTTCTTCCCGAAACTGTAATTAACAAATTATGACTGACGCTTCCGGTAGAAATTTTCTACGTCAAATACCCAAAATATCTGTCTGGTAATTTCATACAATGAGAAATATGGTCTAGAACCGTGATACTCAATTCTATAATTATTATTACCGCTTCATTTGTCGAGTGGTCAGCGTACACACCTAACTACACCGAAAAACCGTGAAGCGCGGGTTCAATTCTCAAAGGGGCTAGGCATTTGTGTGATGAACATTTATCTGGATGTTTATTAAATTTATTCTGGTATTTAAGTATTTCTATCTATTAGAATCGTTGACTATCACCTATACCACTAGGTTATAATTTGTTTACTTTAGGATTGGATTCCATGTGTGGTATTTGTCCAGGGATATTTTTTTGTGTATGTATTTATTTATGTATGTCTACCTCTGGCAGTTCGATATCGTTACAATGGCGTAGGAATTAAGTATGTTTTCCAAATTATTTTTCACTAGCAGCTTGTCGCTTCGTACGGTTAGATAAACTTCTATGTTATTATATTACGAGTATATAAACCTTCTTGAATAATTCTATCTATTAAAAAAAACCGCATCAAAATCCGTTGCTTGGTTCTTAAGATCTAACAATACAAGTACTACTATTTAAATTATGCGCTTCGGCTTTCCACGTTTTACTCTTTTTACACTTTTTACACCTATATTTAGGTACTTTTATTTTTAAATTGGCTGACCTAGTCTAAATGTAAGCGAAATGATAATTTATGTGTAATGACAGCTCTATATAGATATCTAAAATACATTCGGATTTCTGAAGCTTGACGAATATAGCCGAAGCCGAATATATAAAAATATTACTTCTGTGCATAGGGACAGACAGCGGAAAGTGAATCGGTGTTCTACGAGTACTATGTGCGTAGTGATTTTATATATAGTCAGACAACTACGAGTATTACAATTTCTCAGAATGTAAGCTAAGAAACTTCGTGCTCAAATGCATTTTAGTTTATTATTGATAGCTTATAATAAGAATGTCAACTCACCTGATACGTTTTTTGTGATAGGTCAGCGAACAAGCACACGGGTCACCTGATGGTAAGAGATACCCTTGTCTACTGTGTCTTGCCTATTGTGCAGGTATACCGGATACCATACCCTCTAGACTTGGTCATTATGGTGGCAAGAATTGGTATAGTTACTATTACCTTTATGACATTAATTGGATTAATTATCCATACCAATCTTAAAAAAAATTTCTTAATGTGTAATTTCCAAATAAGTTAATACTTTCTCTAAAATATGTATTTCTTTTCGATTTCATGAACAATTATAGCTGATATGAAGAAAGTGATTTCTCGTAACAGCTCACCAAATATACCCAAAATCAGGTATAAAACCTTAGGCACCAAAATTACTGTAAGCCAGTGTAATGAGCTAGAAGGGTGAAGTAGGCATTCCCATAATGAAGACTGGATTTCCTATTGTCAAAATTGATGTCCTGTTCATTTAAGATCCAGACGCCGAATCGCTTTAAAGTAACTTATCGGAAACGGGAAATCAGTTTAGGAGTTAATCTGATATATTTTCGAGATTGTGTCCAGGAAAATCTTAACGGCTATAATATTCGGCGAATCTACATGGTGTTGGACTTTACGAGCGGAATTCCTTGAATGCTTATTTATAAAGTTTGTCAAGCTGCCGTTTGAGTTTTTTATTCGTCACGCTTCATTCGAATGCATTGAGTACTGTAATGCTAACATTATTACAATGTAGACCAAGAGATGGCGACACGTTATCACGCAATTTAAAAGATTGCTTAAAAAAAACATGTTTTATACCTACCTTTTTTGTGTAACATAGCAAAGCAAATGTACCTAAATCGTGTTGATTCGGGTTTGATGAGTAGAATGTACCATCTGCCTCTATACCAGGAAGCTCGAAAGAGACAAAAACATAAGTCTGTCTCAGTACCAAGACCGAGACCGCTGGTTTTAGGGTGCTGCTATGTTTACTATATAGCACTTGCGCGAGTATTGATTAACCGCTTTACCCATTCCTGCCGCGATACTGAAGATTATGTCGGTCCGGAGGATAAGGTTAGCCGGTAGACTTGTACAGTTGGCCTAACATCTCCGCCGAGGACAACGACGCACCTATAACATCTGTGGTCTCTATAGGCCACGATTGTCTGCCATCAGGTGACCCGTGTAATTTTTTGCTGTCCTAACATTTACTGTTTTTTATGTCCTAAATATTTTGTGCAGCAAGAGGTTTTTTTTTTTAATATACTTTGAAACTATAATAACAATTTTAAAGAAATGCTTTCGTTTTTTAGTCTTAACTATATATTTTTAATATATTTTAAGTTGTTTTTTATTACTAAGTAATAATGTTTTTTAAAACGCACAAAATAAACGGTAGCATTCTCCTTTATTGAATGATTGTTTAACTGCATCAAAATGGTCAGCCATTTAGTCTTATCAGATTAAAAGTGAGTGTAAAACTTAGAAATATTGTACTTCATGTGATTCCCTAGCCCACCATGTGAGAAATATAATTACAAAATGCGTGTCTGAATATGTTTGCACTATAATGGCAACTTTTGAGATTACGTTGCCCTGTTGTCAATGGGTGATCAGCTAACAATGCTCTTTGAATTGGTTGGACCTTTTATAAATGGTGTGATTGTAATGCCACCCTAAATATTTCCCGTGCAGACCGTTGACACAGTACCTATGCTTAAAAAAAGTATTTTCACGTCCATATCCCCGAAGAGGTAGGCAGAGGCACAACCAAGGCACCCACGACTAGCCGAAGGACAATAAGTCCCACAATGTGATAGGTGGCAAGCCTATCGCCAACCGGGCACATTTCCAATCCCGACCAACATTTTTTTATTAGAAAATTGGAAAAACCCAATTTTCTTTTTGTTGGCCGACCCGGGATTCGAACCCGAGACCTCAAGCAGTCAAGTCCAACACCCGGCACGCTAGACCACAGAGGCACCTATGCTTAGAGTTCAATATGCGTCATTGCCATGATTCGCAAAGTAATGTAAAAAAAAAGTAATGTAAAGTCATTGAGGACAAGTATCCATGAACTAGATTGTTAAACTAACAAAGCCCTACTAATTAGTTAAACCTCGTTATATTTTTTATACAGTGTAATTCATATATTGTGTTTGTGTTCGTGATTGGTGGTGGTCTTAATGGTATTGGAGGCGAGCTGTAGCATTACCCTCGGTCACCTAGTTGTAACTGACTGTATTAATTTAAATTATACTACTACCACAATTATCCCGTGTTGGTCGATGCTCCTTTGCAGAATAGACAATCTGCCTTCCTGCCTGGCAGCTTGGAAAAGGCGAGCATAGGCTTACCGTTACTAACACTGTGACATCCTACTAGGTGGTAGAGTTTCGCAGCGACTCGCCCGGATTGGTACCACCGCCTTGCCTATTCCTGCCACATTAACGTCCAATACTTACCGTTGACGTGCTCCGGTTCGGAGGGTAAACTGACTCAGGTTGGCAACGCACCACTACCACCTTTGGTGTCTCGTGAATTTCTTACCATCAAAGAATCCGTCTGTTTGTTTGCCTTCAATTATCATAAAAAATGCTTTTATTAGAAATGCCGAAAATGGAATATGTGTAAAGTTTTAAACAAAAATTTGTTGATAAAGCTCTCTAACCCTATGCCTAAGATCAGAGTACAATAGAAAATGGATTTCAATATTTCCCACAGTTGTAACTAGCAATGTCGCAGTCATTAGTACAACAATTTGGTATTAAATAGATAATTTAATATCATTACCTTGGCAAGTAGCCAACGAAATATGTTTACTGTCATTCATATCATAATACAAAAACATTCAAGTTTTAGGCTCAAAGCTCTTCGACTACAAACATCGTGAAATATGCGTGATTGGAATGTTTTACGCAGCAATGTAACGATCATTAAGGGCACATTATTTTGAACTAAATAGATGATTAGTTAACGATATCCTGTAGATGAATCACACTTGGTTTTCTTTGGGCTAGGTTTTTTTTTGAATAATATTGGAAGGCAAACTAGCAGACGGTTTTCCTGATGGTAAGAAATTCACGACGCCTAGAGACACCAAATGATGCGTTGCCAACCTGAGGCCGGGATATAAGGTCTCGAGCAAAAGTCAGTTTACCGGCTACCTTACAACAACACGTCGTGACGATATAGCGGCAGGAATAGGTAAGGCGGTGGTACCAATCCGGGTGAGTCGCTGCAAACTCTACCACCTAGTCAGATGTCACGGTGTTAGTGACGGAAAGCCTATGCTCGCCTTTTACGAGCTGCCTGGCAGGAAGGCAGATGGTCTATTCTGCATAGGAACCCGGACCAACACGGGGAGAAATTTATATTTATTTATAAGAATAAATTTAATATAATAATAATAATGCTCGCCTATGTGGTCTAGCGGTCCAGGTGTTGGGACTTTACTGCATGAGGTCTCGGTTTCGATTACCGAATCCGGCAACAAAAAGAAAATTTGGTATTTCCAATTTTATATTTATAATTGAATATGTGCCTGGTTGGCGATAGGCTTGCCACCTATCACATAGTGGGATTTAGTGTCTTCGGCTAGTCGTGTTTGCCCTGTTTATACCTCTGCCTACCTTTTTGCGGATGTGGGCGTGAAGATACTTTTTTTAATATCTCTGGACAAGTTACTCTTATTGAATCTACCCCCAAAATATATTCTTGTGGTATGGGTGGCTGTTAGTCAACGGTTCTAATACAAAGAAATGCTTAAATAGGTACCATAATAAATTAAATAAACACCCAGACCCGGAAATGCAGACATCTAAATATTCATCACACAAATGGCTGCCCCTGTCGGGAATCTTTTTTTAATTTGGTTAAAAGGCCATAATAAATTTGTTTATCTACTAAATGACTAATCAAAACCCTATGGAGATAAATTAGCTTGTCACACAGTTTATTAGCTTTGCAAGCGATGATGCGTGTGATAGTGAAATTCCGCTTCAGAGCCCTTACCGTCAATTTTGAGTGCTAAAATTCGCCAGCGACTTCATAAACTTCATAAACTATTTGAATGAAAACTTTGGACAGAAATGCTTCTTGTTTCTGAGAGAACTAAAATTGCAGACGATAAGCGCTTTTAATTTCCAAACGTAAATTACCGAAAATACAACTCGAGGTGAAGGATCGTGAGGTCTGACACTCGACAGAGGGTCGGCAGAGGGTCTGCCTACCTCGTAAGGACTTGGCGTGAATTTATATATATGGTGAAGGATCTCTTAAGTTAGAGTTTAAAAAAGTAAAAAGCTATTTGCATTTATAAAAAAAGTCGTGTTAGTTACACCATTTGTAACTCAAGAACAGCTGAACCAATTATAATGAAACTTGATATGTGGAGATTGCTTAGAACAAGAAGATGGACAAAGGAGACTTTTTATACCCATTATTTTATTTTATTTATCCCACTGAAAGAAAACAGGAAGAATTGTATTTAATTTTTTCCGATATAAACGGAATAAGTAGAATGAAGTTCGCCGGAGCAGCTAGTTCTATAATAAATGGTCCCCAGAAAGATTTATCAAAACACTCTAAACTCTAAAGAATTTTATAATCACATGTATCTAGCTCATAGGCCCTTGTACTATTTCGCACAGTAGTGGCGGTCATTTGAAGCACATAACCCTGGACCAAATTATCCATGCATGCCGCCGATGTGCCAGATCTAGTAATTTGTATGTATTCATTGTTTAACTACTTAGAAGCCAATTAGTAGGATTATTACAACACTTCTACAGTAGAAAAACCTAATATTACTTGAGCGTCTTCATGGGAAGATCTAGTTGATTTTCTAATTTTATATACTCCATTTATCGACCTATGAGTTGAGGCTTATACACAACTATCTCGTTAAGAAAAAAATAACTGGCTCTCGGACTATGCACACACTAAAAGTTGCATTACGTTTGTCTTTGTTACAATGCAAGCTATATTGGCTGCAGCCAGAAGAAAAGTATTTAAAATTAAAATACTAAAAATAAGAATTGGGAAATGTAAAACGATAGTCTAAGAATATTTAAACAAAAAAAAATATTTTCACCCCCATATCCTCAAACAAGAAGGCAGAGGCACAATCAGGGCACCGATAATAATCCAAAGTTTCTTAAGTTCCACAATATTTATAACACATGCATATTCCACACCGACCTATTTAAGTTAAACTTACTGAAGATCTAGAGTTTCTAGGATTTGAAAAAATGCAAAAATGTTTACATCCTAACTTCTGTGGCCCTACTCGAAATTTATGAACAATTTCTAAGACCCATTTTCATTCGAAATAGAAACCAATTTTTCTGGATTTTTGTCAGTTATCTCTTTAAAGGACTCCATACCATTTTTTTAATTTCTACATTTGTTGCTAATCTCGCGATTTTTTGCAACTTCATCGAGCTTTGTTGGCCGAGCAGAGTGCTCAGCCCGAACTCCATACCAATGCAATTAATAGTAGAACAGTTACGTCTTTCAAAATGTGTCAAGTATTTCGTCATAGGATCGTCCGCAGTTATCATATTATATAAAGCTGTTTTATATGTAATTCTTCGCCAGTTACTATGATATATTATAATATAGTAAATGATTTCAATGTCTATCACGTTTTTTTATTAGTAAATAAAAAAATGGCAAAACAAAATTTTGTTTATATTTTTATGTCTACAAGAAAACATCTCTTAGGAATATTTTAACAAACATTAAACGTTCATTGACCATGAATATATTTAAATAATCTTATTAATATTGTATTCACCAAAAAATAAAATATTGTTTTGCTGATGAAGTAAAAGATTCTACATTATGTATGTGTGTCGATTTCGTTGACGGTGTAGATGAACATACGGCGTTGTTGTAAAATTTTAATCAAATATCAGTCCCGTTGGTGCGATATTATCACAATTCACAGCCGTTCACAGCCCTCGTAAATGTGGATATAAATGCGCAATTTTCCATTCTACGTCGTAGAAACCGTTATGTTTATACCGAGGAGGTCATGTAAAGGTCTAAGTTGTGTGTATTATCCTTTTTTTAAAAACAGAATGCAAACAGTGAGTATAGTACTATTATTTAAATTATGCACTTCGGCTTTACACTTTTTACTATTTTTACACTTTATACTTTTATTTTTAAATTGGCTGACCTATTGTAAATTTTAGCAAATTATTAATTATGTAATAACAACTCTATATTGATATCTTTAAACCACGTTCGGATTTCTGAAGCTTCTGCTGGGTACTTTACTCTTTAGACCGTAACACGCCTAATTTTTTTTACAACTATGAAATTAAATTCCGATGAATTTGCCAACTAGAAAAGTTCACGTAGCTTCATTTTTCTGAAACTTCTGCTGGGTACTTTACTCTTTAGACCGTAACACGCCTAATTTTTTTTTACAACTACGGAATTATATTCCGATAAATGTGCTAACTAGAACAGTTCACGTAGCTTCGTTTTTTTATATCGATACTCTCTGGCGACTTCGTAAGGGACTCGGCGTGAAAATATGTATATTAAATTAGATAAAGAACAAGCTAGCAACATTCCTGATAGAAGTAGACTATCATTGGGCGTAGCTACAATCGAGTTCTCACCGACTTGTGCATGTCTACCGGCTAACTTCCCATACAGCGCAAACGTGGCAATTCCTAGGCTAATATTGACTTCACGATGGCATGAATACGACATATTATAACCAAGAAGTGAATATTAAAGATCAAACGACACAAACCGACCCGACAGTAATTTTGTTATGTTTTTGCATTTTATTTATTTTTATCAATCGCCTCTGTGGTCTAGTGGTCCGTCGTCGGACTTCTTAAGGTCCCGGGATCGATCCCCGGGTCGAGCAACAAAAAGTAGAAAATGTGTATCATTTAAGTAGAACTACTGTACCATTTCGTATGTTCATCTCCGTCCAACGTGTTTGCATTAAGTAGATATTTTCAGTTTTAGTTACTACAATTTATAATTATTCAACTTATTTGAAATAAAGTAAATTCTAACTACGGCTATTAGGTATGTTACGAAATCAATGTTTACTTTTTGTTATGTTGGTGTCTCGTTGGTGTCAGGGGTCTCGTTGGTTAGTCATTTCATTCATCTTGATTTGGTTTGATTTTGATGTTAACCCATTAGATGGAGGAGTAATAAATATTTTTAAGTAAAAAAAAGTATCTTCACGCCCATATCCCCGAAGAGGTAGGCAGAGGCATAACCAGGGCACCCACGACTAGCCGAAGATACTAAGTCCCACAATGTGATAGGTGGCAAGCCTATCGCCAACCGGGCACATTAAGATTAAAAAATATGTGTGTGTGTGGTGTGTTCAAAAATGTTAATATTATTATTTAGTTTTTTAATGCTATGTTTTATTGTTATAATATTATATACTAGCTGGTTCAGCGAACTTCGTTTGAAAAAAAAAGCTTAAAATGTTTTTTTCTTGTTTTCTCGCTGTTGGACGGGATACAATGTACCCTCTCCCCTTCTCCAGATTCTAAGCTATCTCTCCGTCAATTTCCAGCCAAATTAGTTTAGCCTTTCTTGATTTATAAATAGATTAACTAACACGACTTTCTTTTATGTAACATAAAGATATAGACATTAGACATATCTCAAGTGTAGTGTTCTACCTACGAAATAGAGAAAGGTATTTTTTTTTAGTATTCACATATGGTCAAGCGCACCCAATTGGAAGTAAAGATAGCTGGGTCGTGTCATTTTCCTCACGCGGTTCGAATGCAAAATCGAAGGTTTATTTTGCAAGCATTTCGCACCGGTTTGGCCGGTCCCTTAAAAGTAATTTAATGCTATTTATAAGCTGCTATTTTATTTTTACTTTAGGCCCAACCCATGTGATGTCATCGCTTTATGTAGATATACTGCTAACCTACGCCCACGGCGTCGCATGGGGTGTTTTGGAATATAAAATTTGTGCTTCAAACTATACTTGTATTTTTTTTTTCTATAACTATTCGCCATGCATCATATCATGACATGATACATGATAGACATGATACCTTAATTTATTAATTCTACGTCAAAAGATACATAGTGATTCCTAGATTGTCCTACATACATTTTATTAACATCTTCTAAGATATACTTAATGATACAAGTACTACTTATTCAGTATAACTCATAAATTACTGCTTAGATCGTGACAAAATTAAAATGGGACTTCGGAATCAACTACCTTTTCAAAAAATAAACATGAAAATTGGTTCGAAGTTGGCCGAGTAATCGTGTAACAAACATATAAAAAAAAATCTGATTAAGTACATCTTTTTTTCGGTTCTTTCGTAGTCGGTTACCTTTCTCACTCTACCCCCACTAGCGTTCTTGTTAGTGATGACCATGTTTTAACCAGCGCTCGCCTCTTACGAGCTATCCGGCAGAAAGGCAGATGGTCTATTCTACTCAGCAGACCAGGACCAACAAGGGGAATTTAATTCTAAATCGATTTTGATCAAATTTATACATGGGTACCTCCCATTTTCCCTATCAACAAAAGTATTTTAAGTACAAAAAAATATGCATTTAAATTCGTAATTAAAGAGTAAACTCGAGTTAAGCTTCCAAAAATAAGTAATTGTGACATAGGAGGGCTGCTTTCACCGATCCTATGAAAAACCGAGTTTAAGAAACTAAGTTCAGCGAAACGAGTTTGATTATATCGGTTCCGAATTCCGATCTCGTTTATAAGCTATTGCAAATACTCTTTTAAAATTGACATTATTTTTATTAGCGTAGAATGTACTTATCACGAATAGTAATAATTTACAATATTTGATAGTAATAATAGTTTAATAATAAAATATTTAAAATAATTTAAATTATGTCTGACATTAAAATTGACATTATTGACACTCTTGACAATTGACTAAATGCGTTTTTAGCGATTTAAACGAAGGATATTGACCATTAATTTTTTCAACTCGGTTCAGAATAAACCAAGTTCTGTTTGCCTAGATGGAATCCAAACTGCAGTTGTAAACGCAGTTTAGCGTTAATAACGAGTTTAGCTTAAGTTGTTCGCGTTTAAAATCGTTGTTGGAACCCAGCCTAGTCCCACTTGCACCAAATGTTGATTAAATATTTTTTAAACTCATTTAGTTAAATATGTTTACATCCTTAAATCAATTTACCGTAAATAAATTTAGTGTTGTCTTGCACCAAGAGATTCAAATAACAGTTTAGCTAAACAAAATTAACACGTGGGTAAAACAGTTTTCGACGTTCCGTTTATCACTTGAGACGAAAAGGAGCAAAAACTGAAAGACCGATCAAGAAAGTAATGAAAACATTATGCGTAAAACTAAGAATTTTAGATTGACAAGTGACATTACCCCTACATTGTTGAACTTGACTGTTTTCGAAGTTTGCTTTATTCCGTTATACGGGCAGGTACCTACTTTGTGATAGCTTTTTTAGTTTTGTTTGTTGCTTTCTTTGTTAAAAATATGAGTTCAGAAAAAAGATATGGCGGATTCCCGTGACTGAGCTCCAAATTCTCTTTGAAATTTAATTAGAGATTTTCCTCGAAATTATAGATCTTCACATTGAATTGAATCGAAAAAAAAACTAACGTGGTAAAACAAACTGAAGGTAAAACAAAAACATAAAGTGTGACTTAAAATATGTGATAGCTACTCTGTTTAATTGGTAGCTGTTGAATTGAAGTAAATATAAAGTTGTATTGTTTGTAAGACAAAATCTTAATACAAATTTGTCATTTGCAAGAATTCTAAACAAATTACTACTTGCCGCACACTAATTGGTCTATTGATAAAATCTACAACTTGTTAATTATCGTCAGAGAAAATATACGAACAATCCCATTATTTAAAATGCACGTATTTAATCGTAAAACAAAATAGCTGACAAGCGACAACTGACAAAAGCAATGGACAAAAACCCTCACTAAACAAAATTAGCAGCGCTAAACGTCGTCAAGGGAGTATTTAACTTTGACAGATAGTTAAATACGTTTAGCACGATATTTAACTTGGTGCAAGACAAAAATGAAAAGTTTAGCCCTAAACGCATTTAACGAGATCTTAAACATATTTAAAGATTGTGGTGCAAGCGGCCCTAAGAGTGTCAACAAACCACAAACATTCGTTAATTTTGCTGCCCAATGAAAGTTTACGGACAAGCTTTCACGGGATTAATGTAACGAGTTACTCCAAACTGGGCTCTAATGGCTCCTTGAGAGATATTTGTGTCCAAACATGGACTGCAGCTGATCGTTGATTATGGTGGTGACACTTATGTTAGGTTTACGTCCTCTAACGGTATGGTGCCTTTGTGAATCCCAGTCTCAGGTTAGCAAGTCCCAGTGGTGGTCCGGGTCCGCTAAGTGGAATCATCTGCCTCCCTGCCAGGCAGCTCGAAAAGGCGAGTACAGGTAAATACAAGACCACTGGTAGTAGAGTGCTGTGCAGCAACTTGACCGGGTAGAGATCCACCGTCTTACCTATTACTAACATTTTTATTTATTTATACGGGATACTCACGATCTTCTTTTATTTTATTTGTCGATGTTTCGGCCTAGTTGCATAGGCCGTGGTCACGATGGGACTGCGGCAGCGAACTGCAACTTTTGACAGGAGGATCTACTGACAGATGAGCCTGTCAACTAGGCCGAAATATCGACAAATAAAATAAAAGAAGATCGTGAGTATCCCGTATAAATATTTAAAAAATGTTAATAATACGCGACGATTTAAGTTTAAAATCTTATGTTACCTATTACTGCCATAATGACATTATCATGTTTCTGTTCGAAGGGTAGGATAGCCAGTTTACTTGCACAGTTGGCTTAAAACCAGGACACAGGACAGCGAAGCATCAGAACACTTAATAAAAACACTCAAATAAAACTTAAAACTATAAGATACACAAAGGCGGCCTTATCGCCAAGGCAGGGATCTCTTCCAGGCAACCCTCGGTGTGGAACAAGATTTAGCGAATTAATGGCGCTGATTCTATTGTTCACAAACTAAACTAATTTTAGATGCATACTATCTTTTTCAAATGAAACAAAAGTAAAAGAGATGGAACATTTTAGAAACGTCAGATTAGTCCGGATATGTCAAATTTTGATATGTTTAGATGACGTTTTCCGAGTGATAGTTTAAATGTCAGTAGAAATGTCGTGAACAATCTAATCTGACAGCACTAAAGGTGTGTTTTCTCTTTCTATTACTTTCGGTAAAAGAAGATAGCGATAACTTAAAATTAGTTTAGTGAGTGCACAACAAAATTACCACCACTGTGTAATGGTGCTCTCAAACATATAAAAATGTATCTAATACTAGACAAAATAAATCATCCTAATTAAAATCCATTACATAGACCTAAGGACCAGCAACATAGTCGATCAGTTGAAATGTTGCTCTCAGTGAAGTACAATTTTTAATACTTATTCAGTTTAATCGCCTCTGTGCTCTAGCGGTCCAGGTTCATGAGGTCCCAGGTTCGATCCCCGGTCGGACAACAAAAAAAAAATTTTTTTTTAATTTGCTCATAAAAATAACGTTGCCCGGGATTGGATATGTGCCTGGTTGGCGACAGGCCCGCCATCTATCACATTATGGGATTTACTGCGGTTAGTCGTGGGTACCCTGGTTGTGCCTCTGCCTCCATCTTCGGGGATGTGGGCGTGAAGATATTTTATTCAGTTCAAAATAGTTCATACATAATCTTAATTATTCTACCAAACAATGAGGAGTTATTACAAAATCCTAAAGCCACTGGGAGATATTAAACCATTGTTCTTGAAATAAGAAAACACTTTGTTCGCTTCAATTCGGTATTCAGGTCATAAAACAAAGAGCTACGCAATGATTCGCTGTGGCGCTTTATAAATAATTTCAAACGCACTGTAGCATAGTTTGTATTTCGAATTGCTCTTGTAGGGTTTTATTACGCAAAAGCTTTTAACGTAACATATTATATTGATTTGACTTTTGTCCTTTTATGGTTAGGTTGTTTGAATTTGGCCGTCAATTTTTCGAAGTTTTAAAGTTTCCGTTTTTTTTGGTTAATTTGCCCCTTTTTGGGGCCGACTAAGTTCAGTTGATCTGGATACTGTACGTAGAATGGACCTCTGTTTCTCTGCCAGGCAGTTCGTAAGAGACGGTCGTTAGGGTAGGGTAGCCGGTAAACTTGCGCAATAGGCCTAACATCCCGGCCACAACTCCTATAAAATCAGACTGTGTCTGTAGACCGCGATCGTCTCTTTCTATCCGGATAGTAGTCTTTCGCCATAAAACAAAAAGATAGTAGAGGCGCTTTTATCTTATCTGTCCGGAGGGTAGGGTAGGCTCAAACATTAAGCTTGATACCCCGGCAACAGGATAGCAACGCACCTACAACATTTATGATGTCTATGGGCCTTGGTTCTCTCTTACCATCATGGGAAGCCGCACGCTTCTTCTCTGTCTTTTGCCATAAAACAGTAAGATAATTATGGCGCTTTAATCTTATCTACCACTTTATCGCAATCCTTGGATGTGAGAAAGTAGTAAAAAACTCACTTTCGTATAATAAGGAAGCTGGAAGTGTGAATTGAAAGGAATTTATTCAAATCCAACTACCAGCAGATAAGTGAACAATGCATCGTTTTTCTCACGTTACCGTCGCGTAACCTGATTTAATTGCCTCCATCGGAAGCACCCAGGTTCACGGTTCGTGGGCTGATCACTATCCCACCGGCCGGTGTAGATGAACTGCACTTCCTGTTGGCTCGGGAAAAATGAATGCAGAGAGCTAAAATCACAAGCCACATGTGTTGTACGTTTTACGGTATTTTTTTTTTATTTTTATTTCATTGTATGATATTGGAAGGCAAACAAGCAGACGGATTTTCTGATGGTAAGAAATACACGCCGCCTAGAGACACCAAAGGTGGTAATGGTGCGTTGCCTGAGGCCGGGATCGTAGGCCTCGAGCAAAAGTAAGTTTACCGGCTACCTTACCCTCCAAACCGGAACACGTCATGACGTTATGGCGGCAGGAATAGGTAAGGCAGTGGTACCAATCCGGGTGAGTCGCTGCGAAACTCTACCACCTAGTCAGATGTCACGGTGTTAGTGTCGGTAAGCCTATGCTCGCCTTTTACGAGCTGCCTGGCAGGAAGGGAGATGGTCTATTCTGCAAAGGAGCCCGGACCAACACGGGGAAAATTTGTAGTGCAAATGATGATTGATAATCGACTCCCAACTACTTTAGTACCAGATCGCTACTTGATAATTGTTTTTCGAAAGATGACTCCATAATTAGTACCATATAAATGTTTGAATTGAATTTAAGTTAAAGTAAGATTGTAATTTATATGTTTAATCTAGTTTATATTGTAATTGTTATTATTGAAAAAAGAAAAGCCCACTGAGTTTCTTTTGCCGGATCTTCTAAGTGTGTGGCCGCGTTCCGATCCGGTGGAGGTTAAAAAAAATGTCGACGCGCACAAATACCACTTGTATGGTTCAAGCGAATAAAGATATTTCTGGTTCTGTTATCATCATGCAACTAGTGTTTTTTTAGTTGAACTAAATATATAGGTATAAAAAAAGTAAAGTAAAGTATATATAGGTATATATTTCGTTTGTATGCTGAAGACCTCATAAGGGGTTGAAAGTTTGTATAGGAAACCGTCATTTTTAAGTTAGAGTTAGAAAGTTTATTTTTGGGCTACTTATTAAAAATGAGTAGATACGTATTTAAGCGTTTCTGGAAATTCTACCACTAAAGGTGTGCAATGGGGGTTGAAAGTTTGTATGAAAGTCCTTATTCATGGGCTATACTCAGTAAATATATTAACTGCCACGCTAGCAAAGCCACGGGTAACAGCTAGTTAATATAATACAAGTATAGATGGTTTCATACAAGGGTATATGTATGTTAAAGTCCATCAAATGTAATTAATATTCTGGGTATTAAGCGTAATCCGCGGCTAGTCGATTTGTTCTATATTTGAGGTAGCCCAGATGCTCCATTCTAATTTCGGAGTAATCTGATGCTTTGTGAACAAATTTACTTATTAATTTTGCAAAACTTTTCCTTCTCATATTACTTTAAATGTTTAATTGAACTTGGCTGTTTTTGCACAACTTGTGTTTTAACTTAATCATAACTTATTCTTTAACTGAAAAGTTTCTTGATGTGGTTTCGTGTTCTTTCGCCTCTCGTTTTAATAATTAACTGATTTTTCCCAAGGTTCTGTTCATTATTATGTTTATTTTTATCCTGTGTGTTCCGACTAATTATGTACATAAGTCATAAATGCTAATGGGTAAAATGACCTAGTCGTATGTTTTTTCATGTGTTTTATATTTATCATATTTATACGTGTATTTAGTTTATACTCATTTATAGGGCTTATAGATACAATAGGAGTTATAGGTGCGCCGTTGTCCTGTGGTGTAACAAACAGGTTTTTTTTTACTATAACGTAATTTTTATTTTTTTGTTTTATTCTTCTTTCTCCTTATTCTTGATTTAAGTATTTTGTAATGTTGACGAATAGCTGATTTAGAACAAATGCTTTCTATTTTGGTAATCTTAATATATATAAATCTCGTGTCACAATGTTTGTCTTCAATGGACTCTTAAACCACTTAACCGATTATAATAAAATTCGCACACCATGTGCAGCTCAATCCAACTTGAAAGATAGGATAGCTTATATCTCAATTTATGGTAAAAAATTACCACCCGAGCGAAGCCGGAACGGGCAGCAAGTAATTTATATGTTGTGTCAGAAGTAATATGATAAAAACAGTATCTTCACTTCCACATCCGAATAGTTAGACAGTAGTACTTATTCCAACAGTGTGATAGGTGGCACATCTATTACATATCCAATTGAAGCAGTAGAAGCCCAGGTACTTTACCAATGTATAACTTGTTATTTTTTTATTGAATATTAAAAAAAACACATATTTGAGTTGCCCGATTAAATGAAAGTCCGAGGTGAATTAGTAGACTATTGGTGGTAATTTTGTTGCGCACTTACTAAACTAATTTTAAGTTATCGCTGTCTTCTGTCAACGAAAGAGACAAAACACTTTTAGTGCTGTCAAATTAGACCGTCCAAGTCATTTTTACAGACGTTTAAACTATTACTCGGAAAACGTCGATTAAGAACATCGTGATTTGTCATGTTCGGACTATCTGACGTGTCTAAAACGTTCCATCTCTTTTGTTTTTGTTTCATTTGAGAAAGATAGCATGCATCTAAAATAAGTTTAGTTTGTGAACAGTGGAATTACCACCATTGTATAAATTAATATCTATTACAATTCTATGCTATTCTTCAATTTTTTATATTCATTTAAGGGTCCCTGCCTTTGTGGCCTGAGTAAGGTAGTTTAACTAACTACCTTTGACTGACAGAATGACTGAATTTTATCTGAATTGTTATTGGTGTTGTCACTTGTAGTCCATTTTGTGAGACCGTTAACTAATATTTTGGTTGAGTTTTAAATCTTATCACTATCCAACTTGTATGATGGTAATATATAAACGGGTCGGCTACCTAAGCCAGATTAGATAAGGTTTAACCCCAACCCAACCCTAATAAAGGATTCGCTCTGGAACCTTAGAAGTTTATGAAGCACATAGCATAATGACCAAATGAAACCTCTGTAAAATAATAAACCTTTTGCGCCAGTAAATTTGATATCAGTTTATTTTACCCGTACATTTATTTGCATTTTTAACCCCCGACGCTAAAAGAGGGGTGGTATAAGTTTGACGTGCCTGTCTGTTTGTCTGTCTGTCTGTGGCATCATAACTCCCGAACGGATGCAGTGATTTCAATTTAGTTTTTTTGTATTAAATGTAACTTATTTGCAAGTGATCTTGGACAGGTTTGATAAAAATCGGTTGAACCGTTTTTAAAGTTGTGGGGATGAAAGTGGGGAGATCAACCGATTTTTTTACTTTTTAAAGGGAAATTAAGTTCTTGTGTCGGGCTTTTTTAAATTTTAGTTAGTTTCAGTTAGTTTAGTCCGATTTTTTTTACTAATTAAGTATGCAGTTGTCCTGATAGTAAGAGCCAGCTTTCGCCTGTAGACACTAGTGCCGCTACTGGTACTGGGTGTATACATATCTTCGTGCCAAGTCCCTTACGGGATCGGAGAGGGAGAGGGGGGTATTTTTGTTACGGTAACTGGTGTCGCTGTGTCATCTAATGCTTGCCTAATTCGTAAACTATCACGTAACACTACTATAAATAAAATATAAAAAATAAATGTCCCTGGGCAATTCACACAAATTGAATGTAACCCTAAAGTAAGCAAATTATTTGCTTGTGTAATGAGTGTTAGTCAACGATACTAATACATAGAAAAACTTAAATAGATACCAGAATAAATTTAACAAACACCCAGACCAGGAAATGCAGACATCTAAACGCTCATCACACAAATGCCTGCCATCGTCGGGAATCGAACTTAAGCTAGCCACTTGACCAACGAGGCGGTCAATCGCTCAAAAAAAAAGAACTACTATAGTACAACAATAACAAAACATCTGGAGTTATCATTGTGGTAATAGGAATAGGAAAGGCTGTGGTATCAGCTACGGGGAATTGCTTCGAGGTGAAATTCGACGTCTGATATATATATTATACAAGTCTAGGAATCAGTGCCTCTCGTGGCACTCGGATATTGAACCTGAACGCATTGTCCTCGACTCCCACGCTCTGCAAAGCCATCACGACTAGACGTATCTCTGACTTCGTTCAAACACTCCAATGCAGTCATGATTGACACTAGATGCGATGGGGTCGTCACATTCCGACGCCGACAAACATATTTTTTATGTGAAAGGTCGGCGAAGAAGCACACGGCTCGCCTAAAAGTAAGAGACAACTGTCGTCTATATCAGACACCATTGATGTTACAGGTGCATTGCTCTCCTGAGACCACGATGTAAGGTCTATTTTGCTACTGACAAGAGTCTTGGCGGCAAGATTAGGTAAGGTGGTAGATCCCTTCCCGGGCAAGTAGACAGCTCAAAGCTCTACCACCAGCATTCGTTGAACTGTATTTTATCCTATGCTCACCTCGAAAGAGCTGCTTGCCAGAGAGGCAGATGGTCTATTCTACTCAGCAGACCAGCACGGGCAAAACCTTGCAGATACTTGAGCCATGGTGTATTTGTAGGTTTTATATAACTTAGAATTCCAGGCGGTATAATAGATCTTAAGCTTTGGCACTTGGTCCGGGCTCCTTTGTAGAATAGACCATCTGTCTTTCGGCCAGGCAGCTCGTAAAAAGCTAGCATAGGTTTACCGTCACGAACACCGTGACATCTGACTTAAGTGGTAGAGTTTTGCAGCGACTCACCCGGATTGGTACCACCGCCTTACCTATTCCTGCCGCCATAACGTTTAGAGGGTTAGGTAGCCGGTAAACTTAAAACTCGAGGCCTAACATCCCGGCCTCAGGTTGGCAACGCACTATTACCACCTTTGGTGTCTCTGGCGGCGAGAATTTCTTACCATCAGGAAATCAGTCTGCTTTGCCTTCCAATATCATTAAAAAAGCCCTTGGTAGGGACTTGTATGTAGAATTCCAGGCATGCCTTGCTACAGGTCGACAAGTGTTTCCGGCCTCGTTACGAAACAGATAATAATGTAGCCTGCACCATGTAGATAATAAATTACAACCTGTACAAACTAAAACACGCTACGGCCTGTAAGCTGTACACGGTTTAATCGTCGGATAGCGAAATGAAACTGAAATATTACGGTAACTTTTTACGTGTTCAACTGCTGAAGGATTTATTTGTTATTTCCTTTTGTACGAACTTGGTTGTGATTTCTTTTAAAACATGGTAGAAAGAAATTTTCTTTTTTATATAATATTTGTATTTATGAAAAGGGTAACGAATCTGAAGGAAGGCACGGATACAAGGATCGTGAGATTTAATAGTCAGTACCTTCTGTCTTTCCCGTAAGGGTCTTGGTCGCGTAAACATATGTATATATATAATATATAGAGCGTTATTTATAAAGCGTTTTAATACAATGTTAAAATATATCGTATTGTGTGTTACGATACATTTGATACTCTCTGCCTACCTCCTAAGGGACTTGGAGTGAAGATATGTATGTGTGTGTATGTATTGTGTGTTAAACAAATTGTACTGATACTATACCTAAGTTAAATTTGTCACATTACACCGCCTTGTAAGCCGAGGTGACAGCGTGAGTATGCCTAATTTCACCAAACGGGTGCGATGCTCAGGTTCGATTCCCAAATAGAGCAAAGATTGATGCGATGAACATAAATGTGAGTATTTCCGGGCTTTGGTGTTAATTAAATTTATTCTGGTATCTATTTATGTATTTCTATGCAATGGTATCGTTAACTAACACCCATAACACAAGCATATAATTTGCTAAACTTTGGGGTTAGAGCAATTTTTGTAACTTGCTCCGGGATATTTATTTATTTATTCATTGCTTAATGGCGTCATGCTGTGCTCCAGGTTTTAGTTTATCACTACATAGTATAAACCAAAGTCGCTTGCTCTGTCCCTTAGTCTCTTTGTATGCTTAAATCTTTAAAACTACGGAACGGATTTTGATGCGGCTTTTTTTTGTTAGTTAAAGTGATTGAAGAGGAAGGCTTATATGTATATTTCATGACCGTACGAAGCCGGGGCAGGCCGCTAGTTCGAATACAAAAACAGTTTTTTTCTCGTTTGGCTGAAGCATTAATACAGATTGATTTAGTATTAGATTACCTAAAAGGTTTCTTTATAGTATGCGCTGTTTGACGCCACGTGAACTAATCGGGTATTGAACCTAGCTACATTGTCTTGCGTTCTCACGGTGCATCACCATCTCGAAGGTAACACGCCTTTTATGTTAACCTTACGCCGAGTCTGAATTTTGTTTCATTGCATTTTTTTTTCAAACAGGCCGTTCCAGCTTCGCACGAATAGACAAACTCCTATTTTAATAATAAAATACACTAGTGGTCCGCCCCGGCCTCGCACGGTTATGAAATATACATATAAACCTTCCTCTTCAATTAGGTACTTTACCTCGTAAAAAAACCGCATCAAAATCCGTTGCATAGTTTTAAAGATTTAAGCATACAAAGGGACATGGAGACAGAGGAAGCGACTTTATTTTATACTATGTAGTGATAGTGATCGATCTAAGTGTCTATCACCTTCTTTTTTATCAGCACAGCAAAAAAAAAATATATTCGATTTATTTTTTCTCTTCATATTTTTCCTCTTGAATCTTCTAAAAAAATGCATTAAAATCCTTTGCGTAGTTTTAAAGGTCTAAGCACATATTATAGCGTTGTAAAGATCTAAGCACACAGGAAAGCAGTTTTTTTATACGTAGTGACATGCTCGAACGTTAATTCGAATATTGGTTATTGGTTGATTGCTATCCCCGGGATCGAACCCGGGCTTCATGATGTCAAGTCCAATAACCGGACCGCCAGACCACACAGATGACAAAGCTGTTTTAATGGCATTTTGCCAGTATGTAGCTAGAAAGTTGTCTCTTGCTTATATAACTTTACTGGGAACCGCACTCCCCAAATATAGGCGTTATGGCGACAGCACTTTTTTACCAGCAGAAAGATACAACAGTCACCATCCGCTTGTTCTCCATTTTTATTTATATTTATTCTCCATCGAAGAAAACTGTGGATAACAACTACTTTGAGAGATTACCATCCTATAGCTAGTGATCAATACATGTGGCTTATTATTTACTTTCTTTCTTTATGATATCGGAAGGCAAACAAGCAGACGGATTTCCTGATGGTAAGAAATTCACGCCGTCTAGAGATATCAAGAATTGCCAACCTGAGGCCGGGATTTTGGGCCTCGAGCAAAAGTAAATTTACGGGCTACCTTACCCTCCGAACTGGAACGCGTCATGACGTTACGGTGGCAGCAATATGTAAGGCGGTGGTGCCAATTCGGTTGAGTCGCTGCGAAACTCTACCACCTAGTCAGTTTTCACGGTGCTAGTGACGGTAAGCCTATGCTCACCGTTTACGAGCTGCCTGGCAGGATGGCAAATGGTCTTTTCTGCAAAGGAGCCCGGACCAACACGAGAAAATTCAGCTATTTAACTACATACATACATATTTTTACGCCAAGTCCCTTACGGGGTAGGCAGAGAGTATCAATATTGAACTAGATCGCACTATTCCTACGCGGATTTCCTACGCCACGATCTCGGGTACACGTTTCCCACTTTATCTTACGGCTTTACGAGTTTTGTGTACGTATTTATTTGAAGTGATATCTACAAGTCCAAGTATCAATGCCTCGTGTGGCACTCGGATATTGAACCTGACCGCATTGTCCTCGACTCCCACGCCGCAAAACCATCACGACTATAGATTTCTCTGTCTTTATACTTTACGGCTTTACCTTAGAGATTTATTTGTTGTACAATTTTCATATAATATCTAAACATACAAAATGAACCGTCTTACTACCAAAAAAAGCACAGTTTTTACTAACCACTATCTAAAATTGGGTTCTCAATAAACAACTTGGTACTGCCTCAATCGCGTGTAACATTTTATGACATAGATGTCAATTTTAGACAGTGTTTATTTAAACAAGCGTCTAATAAATATAGTTTTTTTATATTTTAATTCGCTCTTACGTCACGAAAAAGAGTTTCAGCAATTGTATTCCTTAATATTGTTTAATTATTGTTTAAAAAAAATATATTTATGCATTTATTATTATTTTTAGGTATTAAATAATATTTTTAAGTGTAAGATATATGAAAATTACTAAGACTTTTGAAATTGACTGTTCCGGTGAATTTTCTTCTATCCATTCTGTTTATATCCATTATTAAACAATTTTATGTTATCTTTCCAAGTTTTCTCGACGTATTTTCTATTTTCTTGTCTATCTACTAAAATTTTATGGACGTTCGCACAAAATTCAAAACCAAAATTAGCCAAATTGGTCCAGTCGTTCCGAAGTAATAATATATACTCGTATCTTAAAAACCCCGGGGCTGGAATGAGACCTGACGACTACAACGACTAAAGGTAAAATGCCTAACTGTTATACATAGAAGTTAGCTGCCTGTAATATATATAATTACTGCCTGTACTATATATATAATTTTTAATTTGCATTAAAAACTTAACAGAGTCTTACGATGTGAGTACAATTTACTGGTAATTTCTCCCGCTTTATGACATGTATGTTTTCGCCTTTGTAGTCTAGCGTTCCGGCATGCTGGTTGGCGATGGGCTTGTCACCTATCACATTGTGGGATTTATTGTCTTCGGATAATCGTAGGTGCCCTGGTTACCTCTGTCTACCTCTTCAGTGATATGTGCGTGACGATACTTTTTTTAACACCGTACTTAATAACATCTTAATTTGCTTTATCTTAGATCTACTAATTATATCGATACCACGCATACGTTAATAACGGGCGTGTCTGTGTTTAATTTTTAACGTATTTCGTTCACATCGTAAGTTGTAACCAATAAAAATAGTCGTCCAAGTCATCCCAAACACGTTTGTAAGTAACATAATCGCCGGTGTATGAGATCAGAGAACCGGTTCGATTTAAATACCAATAACGCGTAGAACGTCTTAACGGTTTCTAGAATATGTAATGTACAAAGGCGCTAAATCTTTTTGTTTTTGTCACCATTCAGCCAGTTTAGGGCACAGAATATAAATCAACTCTTGAAGAAATCAGTGGCAGTCGGTGAACTACCGTTGATCGGTATTCTCTATGGAATGCATTATGGTGGATGGGTCTGAGATTACAATAATCTAATTCTGATAGTTCCACTTCTTCTTTCATTCGAGATTAATGGCAGAGGATCACACTGTAGTCTATATTTTTAATAAGTTAGCTAGAGCTGCTCTGTAAGACTAGAGACTTTTTATAAATAAATATAGTTTAACATAGGAGTAAAATTAAGTTTATATTTGTATCATATTGACACATGTAAAGACTATTTCACCGGGTTGAACCTTGGAGTATTTAACTTCGCGTTTATTAATTAAACGACAGGGGTCTTGCAGTCGCGTTGCAATTATTTTAAAATTGAATCAAATCTTACTGTTATATCATAAAGAGTCATGAATGTATAATAAGCTAGACATATCTTTTTATGACGATCGTGACACTGAGCACACGATACTGTCTACCTCGCAAGCGACGTGGTGTAAAGATATATCCTCTTGATCGCTTCTTTGGTCTAGCGGTCCGGCATCGGACTTGACTTCTTGAGTTTCCGGGTTCAATCTCCGGGTCGGGCAACAAACAAATTAGAAAATGTACATTTTCAATTTTCTAGTAAAAATAATGTTGCCCGGGATTGGATATGTGCCCAGTTGTCGATAGGCTTACCACGTATCCCATTGTTGGACTAATTGTTTTCGGCTAATAGTGGCATTGTCCTGGTTGTGCCTCGGCCTACTATATGTGTACAGTGCTATAAATTACCCATTAATAAAATCCATAGTCCAATAAAGAAGTTATATTTTATTAAAGAAAGTTTGATAGCTCTGAAAAGTTACTTTATTAATGTTCCCGCCTTCTTTCTCAATTTTTAATTGGCACTCCAGGGTTTCGTTTGAGAAGTTTAATTGAGAATATGTCTGTGATATTCTCAAGTGTCATTTACGTTTTTTAATTAAATATTAACTTTGAATTAATGTATTTGTCGTGGGAAATAATGATTCTATCGCTATTGTAGTATTGTTCAAATTAGCCAATAAATCACACTATTTATTGTCGACACTTGGTAGAACTTAATTGTTGATATTTACATGAAACACTTGTATTACGTTAGTGCATTAAAATAATGTAACCCTGTTAATGCTGAATACATTAAACTACAGTTTTACCGCCTCGTTGGTCGAGTGGCTAGCGTACACGCCTATCTACACCAATCATCCGCGAGGCTCGGGTTCGATTCAAGTCGGGGGCAAACATTTGTGTGACGAACATTTAGATGTCTGCATTTGCGGGTCTGGGTGTTTATTAAATTTATTCAGGTATCTATTTTAGTACTTCTATGTATTCGAATCATTGACTAACCCATAACACAAGCATATAATTTGCTTACGTTGGGGTTAATTAACGAACAAATAAATAAAAGTATTGTAATTAAGTACAATTATCATTATTAAAATATCTTAGTCCAACATAACATGCTGTTCACCCTCGAGAGCTTATGATCCGAGGGAATTTTCCAAACGTTAAAAAAAAGTTTGTGTGATTCGTCAACACGAAAAAATAACCCTAGCCATTAGATAGTTTTACGAGCACTAAAGGTCTTCGTTTATGTGAATCTCGAAGTTGCAAGTATGTAGTTAACTTCATTTATGTCTAAAAGTTGTAAAATTCTAGTGTTGAGCAATACGGAGAATACTGTTGCGGTCACAACCCACATTAAAGTGAGTAATGCTTGCTATGAATCCAAAACCTCACTATAAAGTGTTTACCATAACATTGAACTAGGGGAATTATATAATTATCACGATGACTTGCCAATTCTACCCCTTTACAACTTATTTACACTATCTATACGCATAAAAGAAAGCTGTGTTAGTCACACTAATTATTACAATTCAAGAATAGCTGAAGCGATTTGGCTGAAAATTGATAGGGAGACGGACATAGACTTTTATCCCTTTCGACTGTGAGAAAAATATCACAGCGTATCATGATTCATGGCTTCTTTACTTTTAACTTTACCCGGACAAGACGAACATTGAGTTGCCTATCTGGAAATTTTGCATAAATTTATGAGCTACCTTTTAAACCAGAACAGTAGTATCAAGTGGATATTTGCGATTGAAAAATAAATACACGTAGGAACATCTTACTGTAACCCCTCCCTCGTAATAATTCGTGAACTTTACCCCCTCCCCGACACGTTTCGTGTCCCACGTGATTAATGGATCGTGGGGGGGGCGGGGTGGAGGATAAAATCACAAAGTATTACAAGGGCCCCTCCGCTGCGCTATATAACAACTATATGTATAGTTGAATTGTTATATAGCCCTGATGATGCTTGTATAGCGAAACCGGTTGGCTAAATTATAAAAATAAAAAATAATAAAATATATTGTGGAAAGTACAAGTGTTTTTAAATAAATTACATCAAGTAACGTAACTTTGCTCCCTCCTCGACACCTTTCGTGACTCTCGTCATTAATAGGTCGTGAGGGGCTCAAAAATGGGG
>NJDD01000391.1:143188-183018 GCA_002245505.1 Calephelis nemesis
GGTTAAAAATCGAGCGTTGTGAGCTCTGTGTAGCTTTGTTTTATCCTACCATATTTTCAGAGAGCTGTGACATGTGTAGTGAAATAACACTTAACACATAACTTTCTGACTTAAGTCAGAGTCAAGCACAGGTTAAACTAATAAAAAGCTTTTATCGTAGAACCATAAAAGAGATATTGACGACAGTTGTTACTATTTTATGGTGTTTCAATTATTAATCGATTACTTAAAGTTTATGTGAAGATGTTTAGTCGAGTGCGAAGACTTTATGTTTACGAGGTCAGGTCATGTAATAAACGTTGACGATAACTTGTAAGGTTTACTTTTGAAATAGCTCTCACAATCCAACTTTTTTTTACTGCTTTTTTTATTCGACTCTATTGTGTAGCGGTACAGGTTGGCTTGGCTGTATGAGGCCTGGAGTTCGATTCCCGGGTCGGGAGAAAAAAAATATATGGTTTTTCAATTTTCTAATTAAACAAAATGTTGCTCGGGATTGGATATGTTCCTGGTCGGCAATAGGCTTGCCACCTATCCCATTGTGGGACTTAGTGTCTTCGGGTAGTCGTGGGTGCCCTGGTTGTGCCTCTGCCAACGTCTTTGGGGATATGGATATATATACACACATTTTTTTTTATTTAAAAATTAATTGTGATTGTTGACAAAATCAATTATTTTTTTAGAAAACACATACATTTCTATAAAATTTAGATCTCATGCATAAAATGGTTTCTTTATGGCGCTTTAGGTTCGCGTTTCATGCATTTGGAGCTCGCTACATAACAGCTGTTATCGTATACACTACATACAGAGTTGGGCAAAATGTAATCAGAATAATGATTAAGGTTTGCGATTACATAGTGTAATCTTCAATGATGATTACAAATTACGGTAATTAATTGAGAAAGTAATCGTATCGGTGATTATTGAGTATTAATCTGTAATCATAATTTTGGTTACTTTTTTGATAACTCTTTTAATTAAAGCACATTAACGACATTTAGAAAATGGAAAAATTCAAGTAATATTTATTATATCATTACATTATCATACTTGTTTTTGGTCAGTTTCATGAATTACATTTTTTTGATAAGTAGTAAATTATATAAAGTAATCAAAAATTACTTGTCTGTGCGCTATTTAGAGCTTAAATTCGACTTTAAAAGTACTCTCTTTTCAAACATCTATTCCGAAAATGTATGGGATTTCGGTAAATTGGTCATGGTTGCATATGAACATGCACCCCACGCACCAATGCAATAGAACACGCGAAACATCTTTTTTTTTGTTTTGATTAAGGATTTAAATAATGAAAGAGTAAAAACAGTCCATGCAATCGAACTTCTATCAGCAGAATTTTTAAAAATCTCAGACATGCGTGATACGATTGACTAAGTATCGAACCGCATTTATAATATATAATATATCGCACCTTCAGTAATATAATTAGCGCTAGCTAAAAAATATAAGAATGACTCGGTAATTGTATGTGTTTTACACATGAATAATATCGGAAAAAAATACTGTATAATAATTAAAACACGATTTCACAAAAAGTAGTTTTTTGGATAGTGTCCTTATATTACTGAGGGTGCGATATATATATTATAAAATTTTATAAATATGTATAATCATCTTTAAAAGTTTAAAATAAAAATTTTAATTTCAAATCTGTGGTGTAACGCTCGCTGACCGCATTCGTAACAGTGAGATCCTAGTGGGGTTGAAAGAAAGTGTTGGTGTTATAATGCGAAAGTGCATGCTCCGCTAGTTCGGTCATGTAGAAAGAGTGACAGATGAAAGATTGACAAAGCAGATATACAATGCGAATGTGGATGGATGTAGGTACCCGGGGAGACCAAGGCTGACATTTCACGATCAGATCAATCGAATATTATCCGAGGGTGGTGTCAAGAGTTTCCGAAACCGGCGTGTTTGTATGAAAAGGGTAATGAATGTGAAGGAAGCAAGACAGGTTTGTCAGGATCGTGAGGTCTGGCACTCGATACTCTCTGCCTACCCCTTAAGGGACTTGGCGTGAAGATATGTATGTATTAAAAGTTTAATCAAGTCTTTGCAATCACAAAATAAAAGTAGTCATGATTGAAAGTAATCCAGATTAAAAGTAATTCAAGATTACTTTCAATCAGACTATTAATCTGATTACAAAAGAAGTTGATTACGTCCATCTCTGAGTGCAAACAATGCTTTACTCTAAGTAATAAAGTCGGAATATTGCGCTGCGATGCACCCCGCCCCGGCCCGTCCAAATGGACACCATCCTTAATAGTCAGTCTGGGTTGACAGCAATCCTGCTCAAGCTGTAAGATAAACACGGGAAAATTGATCTCAACCTTTCCGAGTATATACCTAAACGTTGTTTCAACCTATACAATTATTCTTGTTGCGGTCTGGTGGGTATGTAATAGGTATAATTTCTAGCACGTATACTACACGCTGAGTGCATACCATCTTACCTAACCGTGTAATTTATTGGGTGTTGATACATGATACCTTGACACTTTGGATTGTATGTTGTGTCTTTGTTTTCTTGCATAATACCAGCCAGTGCTCGCGGCTTCGAAATAGAACTTCTGTTTTAAATGAAGATATTTTATGGAGAGGTAAATAAATAAAACCCTTGATAATGTTTACAAACTGATAAAACCCCCAAAGTGAATATGTGTTTGTGTTATGAGTGTTGAACAACGACACTAATACATATAAATACTTAAATAGATAACAGAATTAATTTAATCTTACATCTATGTTTATCACACAATCGAGTTAGCAGAATCGAACAAATCGGGAATGGAGCCCGAGCTTTACGGTTGGTTAGTGGAGTAAGGTGTGTACGCTAACCCTAACCCCTTTTTGTCTCCAATTGACCTTTTTACTTTGAATAGTGTAATCTAATTGAAAATTTTCAAATCCTTCTAACGCACTTCTCTAATTTCGAAAATACATGAAGATGTCGACAATTTTTTGGCACTACATTGTATGTCACGTCTGGAATAAATACCCTCGACAAGTATTTAACTAGTCTATTGTGGTAACTAGACAGTTATCTCTCTTCTTAAACCACATACCGTACTAAGGAATTCCGCGTGCATCGAAGCTTTTTGTCCATAGTCATTCCCACGGGCTCTAAAACGTCTTTGCCTCACTTAAAACTGTGGTGTTTATTGTTTTAACTTTTGGCGAAATAACAAACCCTTAAGCATTGTCTTTAGATACCGTATACCGATAGGTGATAAGATGTAATCTTTGATAAAAATTATGACCTTATATCTAGACTCTAGAGCTTACATTGTTTTAAAGCGCGTTTTAGTGATCTGGTTGGAATTCATATGTTTTTCAAGTTTCTAATGAAGCAACTTTGCTTGGCATTGCTTTTGCCATCAATAACACTGTTTGGATCAGGATCTTCAGCTAGTCGTTGGTGCCCAGCTTCCATGCCTTCCTACATTTTTGGGGAATCGGTTGTGAAGATACTCGTGTTGGTCCGGGCTCCTTTGCAGAAAAGACCATCTGTCTTCCTGCCTGGCATCTCGTAAAAGACGAGCGTAGGCTTACCGTCACTAACACCGTAACATTTGACGAGGTGGTAGAGTTTCGCACTGTCCGGTTTGTTACCACCGCCTATTCCTGTCGCCATAACGCCAGTGCTTGCCGTTGACGTATTCCGGTGCGGAGGATAAGGTAGCCGGTACATTTATTTTTCTACTACTAATCTCTACTATTTCGGCCTCAGGTTGGCATTGTGGTGCGTTACCACCTTTGGCGTCTTTAGGTGGCGTGAATTTCTTGCCTTCAGAAAACCGTCTGCTTGTTTGCATTACAATATCGTAAAAAATAATCTTTTTTTTTTATTAACAATGGGCTAGGGACAGACTAATTGGATGCCAGTCTCGTCCGGTCAGTTGAAACTGAATGTAATCTCATTTCAGTAAGACAAAGCTGTGAGCAAGTGGAGTGTGCCGGCTCGATGGACGCGGTAATGGCCTGGCCGCGGCTGGAGGCACACAATGGATCCCCCCGGGCGGTTCACTCGCGAACACGGCCCGCTGAGCTGGTGGCCTGAATACGATTTCATTGAACACTGTTTGTGTTTTAGCCGCGTTAGCCTTGAGAGAAATTACCAGTTTATTGGTTTTTCCCATTGGAATATAGCTCTTAATAGTTTTTATATTTCAGTTATTTCTCATGCCGTCTATTGAATTCTAAACTCGTAAAAGTTGGAAGAACTCCTCAGTCTATCAACAATCTGACATCGATAGAAATGAGGATCTTGAGAGAAATATTCAAATCGTTCGCTATTTCTTTTTTGAAATCCTTCTACATCATGTATTTATTGGTCGAGTGCTTCACCTATATTTCACCGCGATACTCGATCCTGTGCTTCCCTTTTAAAACCAGCTTAAACACGTTTACTCTAACAATTGTAGGTTTTGCGGCACTGTGACCAGGCCATTACTACTTCAGTTTATTATTTATTAATATGATCGGGCGTCGGCAACTGACGTCGGCAACGACATCAGTTCATTTATGTTGCGATTCTTCAGAAAAACGGCGGGTATAGTTCGTTACATAGCTCGCAGTGCTTATGAATAGCATATAATTTATAATATAGAGACCCATATTTTGTTTTTATTTTTGCAATTGTGTATATTATACTGATAATATATTTCTATATCACCAGATTTTGAAAATAACGAATACGGAGGTGTTTTGGTTTCCTCTTTTATTATGCGAGAAGTCAGCGAACAGGCACACTGCTCTCTTGATTTTTTTTAGGGATTTTGTCACACAGTAGACACGTCAGCTCCGTATCTCCTGATGGAAAGAAATAAACTTTGCCTATAGACACCACAGATGTTGGAGATGCGTCGCTGTCCTGTAGCCGGGATGTTAGGCCTATTGTGCAAGTCTGCTGGTTACACTAACCTCCAGGCTAGAACATGACATTGTCATTAAAAAGGCAGGAATAGGAAAGGCGGTGGATCCTTACCCGGGCATGTTGCTACACAGTACGCTACTACGAGTGGAAAAACGTTTCTATTTTTAGGTTTATTGTATAAAAATCGAAATATCTTATAAAATATTTGACCTATAATTCTTAAGGGCCACTTGCACATTCCCGGGTTACATTTGACACTGAGTTAAACTGTCAAATATAAGGTGATTTAACCCGAGTTAGACGTTAACTCAATGTTAAAGACTTAAAGCAGGAACGTGCAAGTGGCCCTTAGTGTGTTGATTTTATTATTTCATTAATTAAGCATATTGTTTTTCTTATAAAAAGATGACTAGAAGCCCTTTGTTAACGATAAAATATACTTTTCACCGAAGCTAATTAATCTCAAGGGATGTGAATCCTTATAATGTTAATTAATGGTTATGATAAAAATCTGAAGATTCTGGTCTCGTCACGCACAGGAAAACATTTTAAAAGAAAAATGTTCTTAGTCTTAAAACTGAGTTATTGCAATATTATGTAAATTGTTTTTGACTTTAGTACTAAGTATAAAAAATATTCGGTCCTCATCAAGTCACACAAATCTATTAAACTGCCTTAAAGTTTACCTTAAAGATTGGAGCTACTATGATGAACATGTCCGATGAAATAGAATTTTGATAAATTTAACCTCCATGGGGACAAAATAAGAGATGATGTAAATGTTTTAGTTTGAACCTATCAATACTTAATCCTGTTGATATGACAAATGAGAAAGTTTGTGTATTTGTTTGTTACTCCTTCAGACAAAAACGGCTAAACCGATTTTAATGAAATTTAACACACATGTAGACGGTAGCTTGGATTAACACATAGGATAGTTTTTATCCCAAAAATATGTTCCCGTGAGATTATTAACCACGCGATTAAATTTATAAAAAACGCGAGGTTAGCAACATATTAGCCATTTAAAAAAAGCGTCCGAATTTAAAGTTCTACAGCTCAAAAGAAAGCGTCTGGAGTATTATTTTGAACAAAAGAGTTAAAGTTAAAACCAATTACAGGTACAACCATGTGATCGATTAGTAGTACTGGGAACGGTTTTGTCGAGGAAGCCATATATAGCGCGCACCTGTTAATTCGTCGTGGGTAAATGAGCCCGGCCCCGTACCATATTTGTTAAACAATGCTATGTACTCCTTTCAGTAGTACAAGGTCTATTTACTTAAAATGTTTCTTAAATGTCAGGGCTGCTGTAGTTTTTGTGGTAAGTGATCGCTTTACCTATTCCTGCCGCCATGATACTTGGCACGCTTGTGGTCCATTTCGGTTATAAAATGAAAGTTATACGTTTGCGGAATATATTTGTTATAAAGATATTTAAAAAGTATCTTCACGCCCAAATCCCCGAAGGTGTCAAGCCTGCCAATCGCCTACATATCCACTCCCGTTATTAAAAATATTAATAATTCATGCTTGCCTGAAAGAAAATCTTTATATAGTAATATATTTTCTCTAAGAGCAAATCAAACGCTTTTTAAGCAGGAAGATGAGGTGGCCGATTGCCATGCACGTTAGGCTTTGCAATCCTGACAGTACAGCAACTCATGTATAACATCTAAGGTCTTTGTAGGCCATAGCTGTCGCAGCATCAATAGATATGTGTGCTTGTTCGATCGTTGTTATGTCTTTAGAAATAATCAATAGTTTACCTTAATTACTAAATATCACAATAATTATAAATCGCGCCCGTTGTTGGCGTAGACATGAGGTCTCTGGTTGGTCGCCCCGTGTTGGTCCGGGCTCCTTTGCAGAATAGACCATCTGACTTTCTTGCCAGGCAGCTCGTAAAAGGCGAGCATAGGCTTATCATCACTAACACCGTGACATCTGACTAGGTGGTAGAGTTTCGCAGCGACTCACCCGGATTGGTACCATCGCCTTACCTATTCCTGCCGCCATAACGTCATGACGTGTTCCGGTTCGGAGGGTAAAGTAGCCGGTAAACTTACTTTTGCTCGAGGCTAAACATCCTGACCTGAGGTTGGCAACGCACCATTACCATCTTTGGTGTCTCTAGGCGGCGTGAATTTCTTACCATCAGGAAATCCGTCTGCTTGTTTGCCTTCCTATTATATATAAAAAAAAATCTTGCGATTCGGACAATTCAAAAATGTGTTTTTTTAATATTTTGATGTGACCCGGGATTGGTGTCCGGTTGGCGTTAGGTTTATCACCTTACACTTGTCACTAAGTACACTTGGCCAATCGTGGATGCCTTGGTTACACTGTAAGACCTACGTACTTAACTTAATTGTATTTTCGTTGCTCAGAGTAATTTAACCATACAAAAAAGCTGTATAAGCAATACATTCGTTTTTTTTCATGTGACCTTAAATTTCATAGTTGTCCTCAGAATACATCGAAAATGTTGTTTTTTAAGCATCATCCAGACGGTTGTAATCGCACCAAAATCACGCCGTCTACAAAGGTGACCTTGGTGGAAACTTTGAATCATATCAAAATTTGGATTAAATCTACATTCCTCACGGTTTACAACCAATGTTTTTATCCGTGTGGAACTTTTATAATATTTTTTAGATCTTTTCTTACTTTAAAACTGGCACGATTGACAAATTAAAGAAAATTACCGCAAAGAGGCAAGATTTTAACGGGTTCAAGTAGAAACTTGTGAATCTGTGTATTGTGGATGAGAAAAATGTTTTTATATCCTACACTTTCCATTCATCGTGCTTGATGTATTTATATTTATAATTATTGATGTAAAACAGGTAATTATTTTGAAGGAATACAATGCTAGATTATTCTTACATCTTAAATATTACAAATTCAAAGTTTTGTGAGTATAGATTAATGTTTGTGTCTCTTCTACCTAAAAACTACTTAACGGATTTAAATTTACCTTTACATTAATATACGCTATGCTCAAGAATAGCAGAAACACTAGAGTTAATGAAAATTTTGTATTATAATTTGTCTTGCCAACGAAGCTGCAAATGGAAGCTAAAAGTATAAATGTGAAAGTTTGTGAGTATGGGTGAATGTTTGTTTCTCTTGCACCCAAAAACCATTTAACTAATTTTTATGTAACTTGTCAGTAGGTAATGTAGTCTTTGCATCAGAATATCACGAAGAATACAAATAATGAAGATCATAATTTGGCTTGCCCTCGAATCTAGGCTAGTCGAAGTAAATTTACATAAATGCGAATGTTCATCTCCATGATTTTTAAAGGTGACCAAATAAACGAGCTCGATTAAAGTCAATATAAGTACGTTTCCCCAAAAGATACAGTCACAAAGTACATTTCCCCACATGATGCATTCGATGTAATGATAAATGTGCTTAGAGGCCAAGTTATGTGGAGCAAGTTCATGGATATTAAGTAATTTCCTCGAACTTCCCGTAGTTGATGCCATTTCTGATTATGTTCTGTAACGGATATTACAGCCCCGACCATATTCAACCACTTGAGATTGTCTATCGTCTGCTCAATGTTTTTCAGATAAATGTTCTACATTCCCAGTTTTAACTTATTACAAAGAAAAGAAGTAAAGTATCTATATGCCCATATCCCCGAAGAGGTAGGCAGAGGCACAACCAGGGCACCCACGACTAGCCGAAGACACTAAGTCCCACAATGTGATAGGTGCCAAGCCTATCACCTACCGGGCACATACCCAATCCCGAGCAGCATTTTTTTAGTTAAAAATTGGAAAAACCCAATTTTTTTTGTTGCCCGACCCGGGATTCGATCCCGGGACCTCATGCAGTCAAGTCCAACAACTGAACCGTTAGACTACGGAGGCGATTTACAAAGAAAAGGAAGAAAGAAAATATATTTATTTGCGCAATATGTTGAAGTTGTTACAAAATTATTCAAACGTATATATATGTCACCACGTTGTGGTGTGCAAATATTTTAATATTTATAAAAAGTACTCGCGGCCCGGTACGTTTTTCGCTACGTAGGTATATGACCGCATGAATGACTAAACACAACAAATCAAAAAAAGAAAAAAAAGAACTGAAAAAAGTTTCAATTTGACAGAAAAATTTATTTTAAAAATTAACAAAAAGATTCGCCATAAAAAACTTTCGTTTGTTTTATTATCGCCTCTTCATTTTTAGTATCGGTTTTTATTGTACTTGATCGACTCTGTGGTCTAGCGGCCCGGCGTAGGACTTGACTTATTGAGGTCCTGGGTTCGATCCCCGATTTAAAAAAAATGAAAATGTATATTTCCAATTTTCTAATTAAAATCAGTTATACGGAATTGGATATGTACCCGGTTGGTGATAGGCTTGCCACCTATCACGTCGTGGTATTTTATATCTTCGGCCAGTCGTGGGTGCCCTGGTTGTGCCTCTGCCTACCCCTTAGAGTAATGGTCGTGAAGATCCTGTTTATTATAATTGAAATAATGACCTCTCATTTTAAAAGAGAATCATCAAAAACGATTTTACTATTGGCCGAGTAATCGCGTAACAGACATACATAAAAAATGTAGTTAATTTGAAAACCTTCTTTTTTTGTAGTCGGTTAAAAATATAAAACAAAATTGATTTATTCGTTCAGGTGTGATGCGATGAGCAAGAAAAGAGAGGGACTTAAAGATTGCCATGAATGAACGGATTAATTGATATTAATTGTCTTTCTAATTCTAATTAGGTGCTATATCTGCCTATGTTCCGTAACTCATGCAATACCCTACCGGTCATGAAACCACTTGAGACTGTCAACCGTCTGGTCCATGTTTCAATTAAGATAAGCTTGCCTTTCTCCCCACTTCAGTCTAATTAAAATTGAAACTAGTCAAGTACATGTGAGGTATGTATTTTATACTAGCTTGGCAGTTTCTCACAGAAAGTATGAATCTTTTACACATTTTCTCGCAAAGTCTCTTACGGGGTAAGCAGATAGTGTTGAGTGCCAGATATCACGTTCCTTGTAGACCTGCTTGGCTACCTCGATATTCATTACCCTTTTAATATAAACACGCTGGTTTCAGTGACTATTAACACCACCCTCGGATTTTGAGCGATGTAATCGTTCAATGTCAACCTAGGTCTCCCCTGGTACCTAAATAAATCCTTTAATATTCGCATTATATATTTAATTGGTCAATTCTTTATCTATAAGTATTTTACGGGCAATTTATATTGTTAAATCAAAAATAACGTTGCCCGGGATTGGATATGTGCCTGTTCGGCGATAGGCTTTCTACCCATCACATTGTGGAACTTAGTGTCCTGTGTCGTGTCGTGTAGTCGTGGATACCCTGGTTGTGCCTCTGACTTTAACTTCCGGGATATGGGCGTGAAGATACTAAATAGTAACACATAATAGATGATGATACGAGATGGTGAGGAGGACTCGCTCGAATCGCTACCACCAACTTACCTTTTTGCCTCAAGTATGTCAGTGCTCATCAGTTTCGAATTCCGGGTTTGATCCAGTAAATTTAGAATAAGATACCATTCCGAGTTTGGCTACGTGCAATTTATTAAGTGCTTAGATATCGTAAGAAATTAAAAAATAATGTAAACCTCCACTTGGACCTCAGTTAACGATTTCCCATTCGTTCCCAAACATCAGAGAATGTTAGTAACTGCAGGAATGAGTGATATTTAAGAGTTAATAAACATGATCCGAAATTTTGTTTCAGTTTAAAACAAGTTTTTACTTACTCACAAACAATATGACAAGTCATACTTGCAATATTGACTGTCGTAAAGTTGGAAAGCGAAGCCCGACGATCGTTTGAACGAAAAAGCTCGCAAATCAGTTTTAAAGGTTTCCCTCCGCAATCGTTGCAAATGATTCAAGTTGCTTATTCGAATCTGTCTGGCTCATAGGTTCTCAAACTTGTGTCTCAAAGGTCGTTATGTATATTCCTATCTTTATATATATAATTCTTCTGTTAGTGTGTATGTCACTGAACTCCTTCTAGACGGCTGGACCGATGTTGATGAAAATTTTGTGCGTGTTCAAGGGAATTCGAGAATGATTTAGATTCACAATTTGGTCTCCTGGAAAATGTTTTTAAATTATTTTTTTAATAATAAGTCGTTGTTGATTTTGGAATGTTTCACATCGGATCCGACAGACTGCGCTACTGTCTAAGCATTAATGTCAAGCGATACAAAGTTTGCTGGGTCAGCTAGTATTATATAAATAAATCCCCATTTCTCTTAGTCATCACGTCACGCCTAAACTGAGGGACCAATTTTACTTTTTTTGTTGTGATAGTTATTGTAAGGAGAAAATATATAATACCATACAAATGTTCAATTGCTAGTTTTATACAAATGTTTGCTTTTTTTTGACATAAATAGGGTCAGGTATATTTTAATCATAAAGCAATCAGCCCTGTAAATATATGTAATAAAATAAAGCTGTACTTTTTTTGCTGCGTATTGTAAACAGAATACAGAATCTAAAATAAGGGTTATTAAAAATATTGTTTTTTTCTCTGTTTGTCCGATGTCCACTTTTCACGCAAAAACTACTGAAGTACCAAATTTCCACGAAAAGTCACTTCAAGGCGTTTACAAAATCGCGGGCAACAGCTAGTTGCGAATAAATCATGGGAAAATGAATGTGTGTTACTGTGATTGATTATTCATGTAACATTTTGAACTAATCATTAGGTGCTAACACTCTAACATTATTATTCCATCTGCATTGTCATTAATCCTGACTCTTGTTTATGACAAGCCTACAGATGTGACAAATGGATGGACTCCTCGTTTATAATAATGGATGCAATACGTAGATCAAACTGCAAATTCAAACATATTGTTGTACCTGGCATATTGCCAATCTGGAGAGCGCTAGTTAGCAATTACAAATGAAATTTGTTATCTTATAGTATGTAAAATTCTCGTGTCATAATGTTCGTTCCCGTCCTCTTCCGAAACGGCTTGACCGATTCTCATGAGCATATTGAGTAGGTCTGAGAATCAGTCAACATCTGTTTTTCATACCCCTAATTGATAATGGTGATTCACCCCAAATTTTTTTACTAAAATCAGATTAAAAATATAGCAGTTTGACGTCTGCGGGTTCAGCTAATCTAATATCTAATGTATAAAATTCTCGTGTGACGACGTGCGTGATTGTACACCTCTGAAACGGCTTGACCGATTCTTATGAATATTTGTGTGAGCATATTGAGTAGGTCTGAGAGTCAGCCAACATCTATTTTTCATACCCTCTAAAATAACATTAAAATATAGCAGACCAACGTCTGCCGGACCAGCTAGTATATTATAAGAAAAATATTGCAATTTGGTGGGTGCAAGTTGCGACACGTCAAATACTACAATTTTAAAAAGATTCGTTGATTATTTAAAAGAAATTGAAAAAAAGGATCACGCATAAAACACAAACAAACGAAAGTTTTACAAACAAATAAAAAAATACCCGCATTGGAACCGCAATGTATACAGCGTTTGCAAATAACTCTTGGCCGTATAAATAAATAAAACAATAACCCTCGAAGGGAATTCTTTTTTCAAAAAACAAACTTTCATCATTTCAAATTGATTTGTTAAATACTTTTTCACTGCCGTTCAATACGAAATAGGGAAGTGCTTCCTGTGGATTGGAATTAGTTTTTAATATCCCAATTAGATTGAGAAACAGCTCTATTTCGACGAAATTCGTTAGCCAGGTATACCTTAGACCGAAATTAATTAACCAGATTTACCTTAAGACAGAAGTTTATGATAATCGTTACTAATTTTATAAATTTGATGCAATTTCTGTATCTAATACATTTTCACGCCAAAGCAGCTAAAAATTGCTTAAGGTAAACGGGTAGCTGGTCGATTTATGATTTGAGTTGCTTGGTTTTATACTTAAAATAAGCATTTCAAATACAGTCATCTACTTTTCTGTTCAGTAGTCAAAGACGGGACTATTAGGGTTTTTAGGTTGTAAACATTGGTTTGCATCTGTCTGGAACGCAGATTCAATCCAAATTTAATAATATTTGGAGGATGAAAACATAATTTCCTCCAAGGTGCTGTTGGAAGGCGTGTTTGCAACCGTCTGGAACGTCTTTGTGCCGCAATTTGTCGAAACGTCATTTCGCTGTTAGTTTCTAAAGTGTGAGCACCGAAACTGAGATTATCCTGACTACATTTTTCTTTATTATAGTTTTTTTAGGTCTGCTTTTTCAAATTCAAATTCTCAAACAGGAACACTAAACTCACACCAGTGATGCTGTTTACTAAATAGGAGAGATGGTGGTTATTTAAAACATAACAGTTTGAAAACATCTAGTCTGTAAATGCATTCTCCATAAATCTGGTGTGTAGAATATAACTAATTACATCAATTCTTTACCACACAAAATCTACTAGTGATGTAAAAAAGGCGAGCAATTTACTAGACAAAGTTCGCACGAAGCTGTCCCATGGGAAATCAGGTTAGGCCGGAGTTTGCTGTTCAAAAATTAAAACCTGATAAATAAAACTGGTTTTGAACAGGGTGAAGGAATCAATGTATTTTAACTTCTTATGTCTGAGTTAGAGCAGTTTTTTTGCTATATTTCATAAATAATACAATATCTGGATTCTGGATGGCCGGTAAGCTTTGCTCGGTATTTTTTAAATGATTCCTAGCTAGATCGATTTGTCACCCCCGAAACCTATTTACTAAATTTAATGAAAATCGTTGGAGCCGATTCCGAGATTCCAATTCATATTTATATATAAACAAGAATTGCTCATTTAAAGGTATAAGATACATTTTTCACTTATCTTGACGACCTCATCATAATCACGTAATTAATGAGGTCTTCAAGAAAAGAAAAAACCAAATCACTAGATAAATTATGATAAAACTAATACGGGTTTTTTTTATAAATTTAAACGGGTTCGGTTTAATTATGATAAAACTAATAAAAACTTTTCGAAATCGCAACCTATCTTTCTAAAATAGAACCATCAAAATTGGTTGACTATTGGCCGAGTAATCGCGTAACAAACATACAGTCGAATTGAGAACCTCCTCTTTTTTGGAGTCGTAAAAAATGCTAATTAAATTAATACAAATATCCTATCCTATTAATATTATAAATGCGAAAGTTTGTATGTTCGGATGTATGGATGTTTGTTACTCTTTCACGCAAAAACTACAAAGCCGATTACGATGAAATTTGGTATGTAGGTAGCTGAAGACCCAGAATAACATATAGGCTACTTTTTATCCCGGAGTTCCCGCGGGATTGGGACTTACGCGGGTGAAACCGCGGGGCGCAGCTAGTTACACATATATCTAAATAGATTTTCTTTTTCATTTTGTTCTATAGATTTGGATTGGGAATTAAAACTTAAATTCTGGCTAGCATTTTCTTATTATAAAACAAAGACTAAGGTACGGTTAAGTTAGGTTGATATTATAGTCTGTATCATAGTGTAATATAGACTATGATACTCGTACCAGGTTGAACCTTGGAGTACATTAGTTTGTGTTTAATAATAAGGCGGTTACGGTTTCTTTCCGCCGACATGGTCTTAGTATAAAAAAGACTATCTTAAGCCACTGCTAGATAGTTGTAAATACTCCCAACAAAGGTAACTTTGGAGGAAACTGTTTCCATCTTCCGATTGATATTGAATTTGGATTAAATCTGCGTCTGGAACTCCTATTAGAAGTCAATGACTGATGCTTTTGATGTGTCTCCCCGCGACGCATAACACCTATCGCCAGACAAATTGAATGCTCGTTTCCTGCCAATGAACAAATTAATATCATCATCTATTAATATTCCGACATTCTTCAACAAATTTAACAGATGATCTTACAAGAACCGCTCTGTATGTTTATGTAATCCGAGTAATGTTTGGAAAAGCCGCGGACTGTTTCGGCTCATTCATTTTTGAGCGGAAGCGGTGAAAACGTTGGGCGTTCTGATGCAGTAAGTGTGGCTATTTCGGGAAAGGTATGCTGGCAACGGGAAATAAATCTTTAAGTGCATCGCCTTTATGGGAGAGTTTGATTTCAAGATGGAGATAGCTTGCATGGTTGAAATTGTTGGGAACTGTTTTCTTATACGTTGTGTTTTTGTAACTAAATCAACAAATGTGCGGGTACTAGACAAATAGTTAGCGAAAAAAAATCTTTTTTTAGTAGTGTACTTTTTTTTAAATTAGTCTCATCTCACAGCTAGAAAGTGTACCTATCTGTTTGATTAAAATAAAATAACAATTTGAAACAGGTAAACCTAAAAAAAAGTTAAAATATCAGAAATTTGCAATGTTTTTTAAAGTTTTTGGCAGGGCCAGTTGTAGAAATCGCTCGTAGTTTGGGAAAAAACTCATTTTAGTGTTACGTACGGGACGAGAGAGATCTTCAAGATTTGAGCAGGCTCCCAGGAGATCCAAAGGTTTTCGTAAGGGTGTTCGGACTTCGGTCTATACTCTTCAAAGGATTATCCGATTCCAATGCTATATTTTAATGATTAAATTTGTAACGTTTCAGGCGATTGTTTTTTTTAATTTTCAACTAGCAATTTCTCACTGCTTCACTCGTGTAACTTCATTGCTATAAAACCGATTTTGATGAAATAGGTTCTATGTTTGGTTTATGCATATTTCGACGGTGTTTAAATAAAACCAAACTTAAAAATAACACTTACGACCGCATTCAGAATTGTCAATTGTCTTTTAATCATTCTCAATGTTCCATAGAACATGTCGACTTATGTACTTCGTGTATACAGAAATTATGATTTAATGATCGATTAAATGTTTATCTTGTGTTTTTTTTAATGTTAATTCAAGTCTATGAGAGCGGCGGTTAGTTAGTAATAATTAATAAATTGTTTTATATGCTTCGTTGAATTTTTTTGCTGAAGAAGACTTATTTCGTTTAGAAAAAATATAATACCAAGTTGAATTCATAATTGGTTCATTATGACATTAAAGTCTGGAGTCAATTTTAAAAAGCAATACTTGGCTAAGTTCGTAACAAGTTACTAAACTTTTTTACAAAATCGATTAACAGAAGCGGAAACTGCGGAAGCGCTGCGATTTTACGGAAGTGGATGGGTCAAGCTGCGGAACTTTTCTCATTCCACTGCTTGTCAGGGGAGATCTTTGTCTGAGGGTCAAATCCATGTTTTTAATTCAAGCTTAGAAAAATAATCATAGCTGTGTAGCAGTAACTTCTTTTGCGTAGAATACTTTTTTTTCATAAACTTTCCCACCCCCTTTATAATACTTTATGGATTGATTTTTGAAAAAAAAACCGAGTCTATGTTTAAACTCGAACTTTAAACTATAAGCATGTCAACTTGTATTAAAATATGTCCAGCGGTTTAGCTGTTAAACTGTAGCGGACAGACAGACTTTCGTATTATTAATATTAGTATGAAAAGTATGGTTGTTAAGAGGCGAGTATGGTTGTGTACATCACCAACACTGTGACCGTGGCTTCTTTGTGAAGTCCTATTTGCTTTACTGTTTATGTAATAAGATAGCTAACAAGCGCATGCTTCTTCTGATAGGAAAAGACAACCTTGACATACAGTCACCAAAGATGTTGTAGGTAAGCTGTCACGTGGTCAGGCTGCTAGGCTCTCTCTTTTTTTATGATATTGCAAGGCAAACAAGCAGACGGATTTCCTAATGGTAAGAAATTCACGCCGTCTAGAGATACCAAAGGTGGTAATGGTGCGTTGCCAACATGAGGCCGGGTTGTTAGGCCTTGAGTAAAAGTAATTTTACTGGCTACCTTAGCCTCCGAAGCGTAACATGTCATGACGTTATGGCGGCAGGAATAGGCAAGTAGCGTAAGTAGTAAGGTAGGTAGCGGTGGTACCAATCCGGGCAAGTCGCTGCAAAATTCGACCACTTAGTTTGTTGTCCCGGTGTTAGTGACGGTAAGCCTATGCTCGCCTTTTACGAGCTGCCCGGCAGGAAGGCAGATGGTCATTTCTGCAAAGGAGCCCTGACCAACACGGGGAAAATGCTCGCGGTACCTTCACAATATTCTTAGTAATTATGAGTGGTATGTGACTGAGTACATTAATTTTCCTTGTAACAAAGGCATTATTAATAGACTACAGCTTGAAGTTAATGTTGCATTCTGCAGCTTGACAAATAATTGATGACGCCACGCCCTGCGGTATGGCCGCTCGCAAAACCGGAAACCGGAGCGCGCTACCGTTAATGTCGTGAATTTAGAAAACCCGTTTTGTAATAACCATTTGACAACATTCAACCATTACGGCTTATGCCAGTTGAACTACAGCGATATGGGAACGAGAGGTATACTCGTACCAACTTGTTCTGGTGGACAAGTATGAAAATTATGTGTTTTCCCCGTGTTGGTCCGGGCTCCTATGCAGAATAGATGCCTTCCTGCCAGGCAGCTCGTAAAAAGCGTAAGTATTAGCTTACCGTCACTAACACCGTGACATCCGACTAGGTGGTAGAGTCTCGCAACGACTCACCCGGATTGGTACCACCGCCTTACCTATTCCTGCCGCCATACATCATGACGTGTTTCAGTTTGGAGGGTAAGGTAGTTGGTGAACATACTTTTGCTCGAGGCCTAACATCCCGGCCTCAGCTTGGCAACGCACCATTCCATCTTCGGTGTCTCTAGGCGGCGTGGATTTCTTACCATTAGGAAATCCGTCTGCTTGTTTGCCTTCCAATACCATAAAAAAAGAATAGACGTAAAATTTTTGAGATTATACTCGTGACAACTTGTTCTGGTGGACAAGTATGGAAATGAAGTGAATATGTAGAAATGTGTGAGATTTTATTAATGCAAATTAGGAATTCATAAACCGAAAGTCAGCGGGACCTGAAACCGGGATTTTGTGGTACTGTACTGGCTCCGCTCTACTACTAGTTAAGACTCTAATGTAAAGAGTATTAATGCAAAGTAGGAATTGATAAAATGAAATTCTACGGGACCTGAAACCGGGATTTTGTGGTACTGTATACTGGCTCCGCTCTACCACTAAAGTAAAGACTATAATGAAAATAGTTGGCACCCTTAAAATAAAAGTGAAGTGCTAAATATAGTATTATGTATCTTCAAGCCCATATTCCCGCAGTAGTAAGGGGCACAACCAGGATACTCACGATTAGTCGAAGACATTAAGTCCCACAATGTGATAGGTGGCAAGCCTATCGCCAACCGGGCACATGTCTAATCTCGGGCAAGTTTGTTTGTGTTAGCAGTTAGAAAATTGAAAAAACATTTATTTTCTGTTTGTTCAACCCGAGGTCGAAACCGGGACCCACCACAGAGAGGAGCATATAGTACTAAGTATTTTATGTCAAATTTAATTGCTTGTACTTATGAAAAAGTAACGGGGTTGGTTATTATCCGATTACGCAAAGTGAAGGAAGAAAATGTGCTTAGCAGCCTATAAATTATGTGTGCTTGTTTATTTGAGGCACTCGAGAGTGTCGGTTCCCTAAATAGTCTAGAATCTGCCTCTCTGACCCCTGCCTGGTAGCTCATAAGAGGTGAGCATAGGTTAAATACCAGCAAGACTACTGGAGGAAGACTGATTTTGTTTTGTTTTTGATAAACATTAATAAGAAAATAAAAGTAAATATTTTAAATTTCGGTACATCTTTAACTAGTTGCTCGTGTAAGTTTCGTATGGGTGACAAACTTCTACGTCATTATACATATGAATCTTCTTCTTGAATCGCTGTATATATACAGATTTTGCTGCAACGGATTTTGATGCGTTTTTTTATATATAAAAAAACGCATCAAAATCCGTTGCGTGGTTTTAAAGATTTGTCTATACATAGGGACAGACAGTGGGTTTGGACTTTGTTTAGGCTATGTAGTGAAGTGACCTACACGCTAACACTAGTACCTGATAAACGATTTTGATCCCCGGTGGTGAAAAATATTTATCACTCTTATCTTCAAATTCACTTGGTACCTACGTGATATTTTAAGATTGGACCCTGGTTGTATATTTGTACCATCTATAATTAAAAACGATATAAATAAATAAATAAACAAATCAACAGACAAATCACACAAATTGATTCTAACCCCAAAGTAAGCAAATTATATGCTTGTGTTGTGGGTGTTAGTCAATGATACTAATAGATACATATAAATACTTAAATAGATACCAGAATATATTTAATAAACACCCAGACCCGAAAATACAGATATCTAATGTTTGTATTGTCACACATATGCCTGCCCCCGTCGGGAATCGAACCCGAGCCTCGCGGTTGGTCGATGTAATTAGGCGTGTACGCTAGCCACTCGACCAACGAGGCGGAAATTTTAATTAAATTTCAATTATTTGCACTTGAAGAGCAGAAAACTGCTTTACAAATAAATCGGAATTCGAATTAAATAATAAAAGTTGTAAACGGATGAAGTAGATTGCTAGTTAAAATTGAGATATTAATTTTTTCCACAAAGTATTAAATCAAAAGTAAATGAAAACATCTTATGTAGTAAATGAACCGACCCAAGAGGATTTTTCTGCCTTTATACTTTGAAGATTGGCTTCTTATAGAATGAGTAATATTGTTCGGCTTTTTGTCGGTAAAGCTCCTTTGATCTTATTTTCTTATTTAAAAGCATTAAGCATAAGACGGGATACGACGATATGACTCGTTTGCAGACACACTTAAGCGGATTACTTCTCGTCTTTATGATATTTAAAGATGTCATGTATATCTTTCTTATATACAAAAATAAATCCCCATTTCCCTTGGACATCGAATCATGCTTGAACGAACAAACGAATTTTGTTAGTGATTTTTTGCTGCTTTAATAAAATTATTATCAGGATATTTATTAAAAAAGAGTTTTTCTAGGATAGAACAACGTTGTTGCCGACTCAGTTAAAGAAATAAAATTATATCATGACTTTAAAATAACATTAGATGTGCAAATGAATAAATATCTCTAGAAAAAATACACGAATTATTGATCTAGAAAATGGATCCATAAAATACATAACACTTAGATCGTTACATCTACACATCAATGTTTATCACCCAAATGAAGTTTTATGCAATGCAGGACGTCTGTCAGGAATCGAATCCGAAATTGAGAGGTAGTTGCTGTCGTTAGGCGTGCACGCTAACCCTTGGACCAACGATGCGGTCACATTCGATATGTTCGACGATCTGGTATACATTTTTATGTGTTCTAAGCATTCAGTTACCTTACGTTTTCTTAAAAAGTACCTATTTTTTACGAAACTAAGTTTTCTTCATAGAACACCAAATAAAAATCCTTAGTGATTTCAGGATTTAAAATTAAAGTGCATTTAATATGGTCATGGTTTGAGAATTGTATTGGTAATGTTGTAAGGGTGTAAGATTTAACGATATGTTTACTGGAAATCTCTGAGTGTTTCTTTTACCTATACAAGTATAACAAGAAATCGAAGAAATTCCTTCTTTTTTTACTTAAAGCGAAGACATCTTAACGACAATCGACGTTATATCACTTTTACTACAGTTGTAAGTTAGATATATTGAGGCAGTAATTTTGAGAAAAATATATTTACTATTATCGTCGATTGTAATATATCTATCGATTTTTGGGGATTTTGGGAGACTGCTGAATTCATTACTAAAAAGAATAGAGCTTTCAATAGACTTGATTATTCTTACTTTTTTTGTAAAAAGCTTTCATTACACGCGCTTTATACTTTTAATTTGTAGGTTGATGACGTAAATTTTTTTTATAGTTTATAAAATCTTGACATCAACCAACTGATCTCGCAGATGATCGCAGGAAAGAAATAATAGATTATAATATATTTAAAATCAATCCCTTATAATTAGATTTATGCTACTTGTATTGCTATTTTAGGAATGAAATATGTGCGCCTTCACTCGGAGAGACAGACAGCTCGAGGCAAGTACAGATTAAAATATAGGTCCATTACCAACAAGACCACTGGGGTTATAGTGCTGTGCAGCAAAATGCCCGGGTAGGGATCCACCGCCTTACATATTCCAGCCGCTATAATAACAATGTCATGTTCCGGTCTGGAAGGTCTACCCTACCTTGCACAATAAGTCTAACATGACGGCTACTGGACAGTTACGCACCTGTTACGTCTATTGTGTCTATAGGCCACGTTTGTCTTCTACTATTAGGTTTCTCCGTGTTGGTCCGGGCTCCTTTCGTAGAATAGACCATCTGCCTTCCTGCCAGGCAGCTCGTTAAAGGCGAGCATACGCTTACCGTCACTAACACCCTGACATCTGACTAGGTGGTAAGGTTTCTTAGCGACTCACCCGGATTGGTATCTTATCTATTCCTGCCGCCTTAACGTCATGACGTGTTCCGGTTCGGAGGGTAAGGTAGTTGGTATATTTACTTTTGCTCGGGGCTAACATCTTGACTTTAGGTTGGCAGCGCACCATTACCACCTTAGGTGTCTCTAGGTGACGTCTTATCATCAGGAAATCAGTCTGCTTATTTGCCTTCCAATATCATGAAAAAAAAGAACTGTTCTTAGTTAACGTCTCAAAGGACAGGACATTAAATGTTTCGTACGGTTAGTAGGTAATGTAAATACTACGATATCTTACCTAGCTCGTTAAGCTGTAAGTACACAAACACAGTTGTATCGTAATCACGTAAAATGTACCCACCGTTCATAATCGGTCGCGTTACCGTTAGGTTAGGTCTGTTCGTTAATCGTGAATATTGTACTTTCTATATTACTTACAGCTATCAGAGATTAAACCTGATTTTACTTTGCAGTTTAAGATCCTAACGTGATGCGGTGTAGCCTAGAATTTCTTAAAGACGTTGTAGGAAGTTGTAAATACGCCTATCACTAAAGGTAACGTTGGAGAAAAATTTTGTTTTTATTTTTTGGTTTATTAGACATACGGCCCAGCAAATCAATGTTTACAACCGTGTAGAACCACTGTTATGCATTTGGTTGTCACATTTAAAGTTAATTTGTCAAATCCAACTTACAGTTTAATAGAATTCTAGCTGAGCCCACACACGTTGTCCTGCCCTAACTTATTGGTTTTTGTTTATACGATCATTCTGACAATAACTAAGACAACAAAAAAAAGAACTATCAAAATTGGTCCACCCTTTAGCTGTGATGCAATGACTAAGGGAAATGAGGGATTCACTTTTATTTTATAGAAATAATGCGAAATATGCAACATTTTTTGGCAGCAAAATTCGTCGACAAAGAAAAAAAAAGCAGCGATTTACTCTCGACGACATTCGTACTGGACTAATTACTTAAACGGATTAAAAATCGTGCTCAGATTAAGGTTTTCCCTGCGATGGTTCGGGTCTGTTATGCTGAAAAGACCATCTGCTTCCTGCCAGCCAAGTCGTTAGAGGCAAGTGAAGGTTAAACTGTAGGTAAATATCAGCAGGGCCACGAGTTGTGGTATGTCGTGATGCACATAAAAAAGGAAATAATCTTGGTTCTGCTCATTTATACTAAAATGTGTCCTAGCTTCAAATTATATTCAAAATATATATTTATTCACAAAGATCTATGCGAAGATTCTTGTGACGCGTCTATATAACAGCTGGCTGTAAGCACCGCTTGTAAACATTGATTTGCATCCATGTGGATCGTAGACTTAATCCAAATTTAAAAATAATCGGAAGAATGTAAAATACGTTTGTTTCAAGGATGTAGGAAGACATGTTTACAACCGTCTAGAACATCTATTATGAAGGAAAATTGGTAAACCGACGTTTAATGGCACTAATACAAAGTCGAGTACAATTTCCTGTCGGCGGGGTACAAAATTCGGTTAAATAAAGTGCGTATCCTTTTAACCCCCGGGTTCTTGGTCTGAAAGGTCTTTCTAGTCGTTCACATATTGCATTAACATAATAACCCTTTTAACGTCAGGATTGTTAGTTTTGATAACCCTAATTCAGAAGATGCTGTCTTTTCCCCGTGTTGGTCCGGGCTCCTTTGCAGAATAGATGTGCCTTCCTTCCAGGCAGCTCGTAAAAGGCAAGCAAAAGCTCACCGTCACTAACACCGTGACATCCTACTAGGTGGTAGTTTCGCAGCGAGTCGCTCGGATGCGTACCACCACCTTACTTATTTCTGCGCCATAACGTCAGTGCTTGCCGTTGAAGTGTTTCCGTTCAAAGGATAAGGTAGCCGGTAAACTTGCTTTTGCTTGAGCCTTACAATCCCGGCCTAAGGTTGGCAACGCACCATTTCCACCTTTGGTTTGCTTTCAGTATCATAAAAAAACCTGTTTTGGATATTATTCGATTGAAACATCATGCCACGATCACGACACAACCGCGGGATCTGGAGCTAATGATTTCATATTGTGTTGACACTCTTCCAATTGAAGTCAATAAATGGCACTCCGAAATATTGATACTGCGTCACTTTGAATCATTAAATTGATTTCTTTGGTTCATTCATTTGATTCCTTTCGTTTTTATCTTAAATAGAACCTTAGAACATAAAGTAGAATTAAGTTTCATTTTTAAGTAGTGCCGTGAAAACACTAAAATAATCATGATTATTTAAAAAAACTCTTCAAATTTTCTTTTATAACGTTTTTGCCATTAGGCACTAGGCATCAAAAACGAGGCAAAGGCATTTTAAATAGAACCTGAGAACATAAAGAACAATTAAATTTTATTTTTAAGTAGTTCCGTGAAAATGTTAAAATAATCATGATTATTTTCTTTTTTAAAGTTTTTGGCATTAGGCACTAGGCATTTGAAACATGGTACCATCGGCGGAACGGAAAATAGTTTTCTCCATTACCCCACTTTTAAATACAGAATCGTGAATCCTTACTGAATCTTACTCGTACCCTTTTCCAGTGTTTAGTAGACTTTTCCCTGTGTTGCTCCAGATTTTCTTTGTAGAATAGACCATCTGCCTTCCTGCTAGGCAGTTAGTAGTGACGAGTTAAGGTTAAACGGGTCATTACCAGCAATACCAGTACAGCGTCATGTTCCGATGAGGAGGCTAAGGTAACCGGTAGACTTGCATGATTAACATAAGATATCTGTCAAAATATAGCGACGCCTACAGCATTTATAGTGTCTATCGTTCATGGTTATCTCTTGCTATAAGAAGAGCTGTGTGCTTGTTCGCTGTCGTATTAAATAAAAAAAGACTACAAACAAAATAAACGAAATATCGACAAATAAAATAAAGTATTCCGTATAAATAATTAACAACGTTAAAAATTTCGTATAAAGCTGGGAGGAACGCGTACGTAAACGTGTTGTTTTTTTTTGTTTATCCTAGCTAAAAAGCAAGCGTCCATCTTGATGGTAAGATAAACTTTTCCTATAGACACCACAGATGTTGCTAACTACGTCTCTACATTATGACCGAGATCTAAGGCTACAAGTCTATCGGCTTCCCTTTCCACTAGCATGAAAAAAAAACCCGAGAATAGACGACTAACGGCCAATATTAAATATATATATACATAATGACAGCGGTTACCTGGCAACTGATCTAAAATAGCACGAGCTCTTATCTTTAGATTAGTTATTAATATTCGCCGATAAGGATGTAGGATACTTGGACATCATATCCTTGTCTCTCAGATTGACAAAACACAGTTTTGGCACAGTAAGAAATACAAACTATTTCTTACAATCAGAATGTTCTTCTGTTTATTTGTTTTTTAGTCTAAGAAAATAAAATTGACGCCAACACTTAATACTAGCAAATTCATTTTTTATTTTTATGATATTGGACGGCAGACGGATTTCCTGATGGTAAGAAATTCACGCCGTCTAGAGACACCAAAGGTGGTAATTTTGCGTTGCCAACCTGAGACCGATGTTAGGCTTTGAGCAAAGGTAAGCTTACCTGCTACCTTATCCTCCGAACCGGAAAACGTCAATGGCAAGCACTGACGTTGTGGCGACAGAAATAGGTAAGGCAGTGCTACAGATCCGAACGAGAGTTTGCGTAACTCTACCTAGTCAGGTGTCACGGTGTTAGTGACAGAAAGCCTATGCTTGCCATTTACGAGCTGCCTTACAGGAAGACAGATGTTCTATTCTACAAATGAGCCTGGAAGAACACGGCGGAAAATCTGTCAAATATATCGAAATGCGGGCAAAGGAATATTTCTTTTAAAAAATTGTTAGGCGATAAGCCTAAACTACGTAAAATATGCACAGCAGTTGCCGGAATGTCCGTAACAATTGGTTTATTGAAGATTGTGGTGAGTCTGACCTTGCTCTAATATTTAACAATGTTTTACGTCTGGAAGCAGGGAACAATTATAAATACGTTAAATTTTGCGGGCGCACTGTTTACGCGTTCGCGTGCCAATTAATTATTCCTGTTTCAGCCTTCACTCACCCTTATAGACTATACAGAAGTCGCTATTGTTCTTTGTGAGTTAATTTTTTGATTGTTTGAAAAGTATCTTTATGCATATATTCCCAAAGAGATAGGCGGAGGTACACCAGGGCAGCTGTAATTAGCCGAAGACACTAAGTCTTACAATGTGTTAGGTGGCAAGCCTAAGTCTATCGTCAACCGCGCACATGAACATTTCCGAGCAAAATTATTTTTATTATATTTAACTTACATCACCTATATGGTCTAGTGGTCCAATTGTTGAACTTGACTTCGTGAGGTCCCGGTTTCGATTCCAAGGTCGGGAAACAAAAAGACTTTTTTTACTAATAATAAAAAATGTTGCTCATGATTGGGATATGTGGTCGGTTTGTAATAGGCTTACCACCTATCACATTGTGGGACTTATGGTCTTCGGCTAGTCGTGGGTGCCTTGGTTGTGCCTCTTCAGTGATATGTGCATGAATATAGTTATAAACACATTTTCTTTTAGTTGTGGGTTGGAACCTGGGACCTCGTAAAGTCAAGTCCAACACCGGACCGCTTGGCGACAAAGGTGATAATTAACACAAATAGAGACTGTTTAAGAATATTTTTTTGTTTTTGTTGGCCTAACTAACTTACTAAGAATAATACCAGTCTGGATTTAGTTAAATTTTTAACAAAACCAAATGCCCGCGTTTGTCAATTTTCTAGTAAAAAGACTAAAAGTAATGAATAATACAATCTGAAATCTATATCCTATATCTCGCGTTACCTTCTTTGTTGGGTGTACCCATGTTGGTCCAAATCCCCTGTGTAGAATATACCGTTTGCCTCTTTGCCCGGTAGCTCGTAAGAGGCAAGAATGGGCTTTAATTCGTAATTACCAACAGGACCACTGGTGGAAGAGTGTTGCACCACAACTTGTTCGGATCCACCACCTTGTGTACAATAAAGATATTATTATTATTATAAAAAAATAACCTTGATAAAAAAATAGTAAGATGATACAATTTGAAGGTCTTCAAGGAAATAGTGAATATATGTATATTAGCTCAGCATACTTCCATGCTCTGAACATCCAAATCAGTTGTAAAAAGAGCTATACGAGCAATAAATCGTGGCTTTGCTTGCGTAAAATTACTCGGAGTCTTCAGCGTGAAATCTTCAAGCATTAAAATAATATACTTCTTAATTTTGTCAAACCACGACCTTATGTCGTTAGTAATAAGGTCGTCCTTTTGCGCAAACAATTTATTGAAATAATGCCGTCACGGTAAGATCCTTGATATTGCAATTTCTTTAATGATATTTGTCATACTTCGCCCGATTTAAACGAAACCTCATTGTATAGTTATAATCATAAACATTTCTCATTGAATGAAACTAATTTATTCGCAGAATGTGTGGGTTATTACAAAAGTATTCCGTTTTAACCGGGGTGTTATAAATTTGACGTGTCTGTCTGTCTGTGTGTCTATCTGTCTGACATCAAAACTCCCGAACGGGTGCAGTTATTTCAATTTAGTTTTTTTGTATTAAACCTTTAATGTGAACTTACTTATGTGTGAGTGTTCTTAGACATGGTTGATGGAAAATCGGTTGAGACGTTTAAAAGTTGTGGGGGTAAAAGTAAGGAAATTAACCGAATCTCAGCAAAGTTTAAATTTCTAATGGAATATTAAGTTTTTGTGTCAGGGTTATTTAAATTTTTAATATAATGTTTTATTATGTGTGGGTTTAGGCACCGAACAAATTCGGCTATCCTGATGGCAACAGACACCTGTGGCCAATAAACAACATAATATATGTTTAAGGTATGGCCGGATTGTTAGGACATAGGGTATATTTTATCCCGTATAACAGCGAGGAAACTAGGAAAAACATTTTAATTTTCCCATACCAGCTAACGGGCTAACTGAAGTTCGTCGCAGCAGCTAGCTTCCAATATTGGATGAATCTTCACGCCCATATCCTCGAAGAGGTAGGCAGAGCCATAGCCACGGCACATATGGCTAGCCGAAGACACTAAGTCTCACAGTGTGATAGGTGGCAAGCCTATCGCCAACCGGGCACATGTCCAATCCCAAGCAACGTTTTTTTTATATTAACCGCTAGAAAACAGAATAACCCTATAGGAGAGTAGTTTGTGTGCTATCTTTGACATTACAAAAATTAAATTGCCCTAAATGAAATTGGTCAAAGAGTGCTAATTGGGTCATACTTTTTGTGTATCAATTTCCTAAATACCAACAGATTTAATCTGCTCAACTTGGCATATGGGTCAACGATTGGTAATAGGATATACGCAGGGTGCTTAACATTTTTACCTCTTTCCACGTCAGAAAATATCCTTCACAGGGTATAAATAAATATAGTAAACTAGCTTGCGACCGTGGCGTCATCTGAAGCTCCGCGCAAGAAGCTTTTTCAATTTTATAGACAAAGTCAAATATTATTACTACTGGCCCGCTCCGGCTTCGCACGGTTATAAAATATACATATAAATTTTCCTCTTTAATCTTATTATTTATTAAAAACTGCATTAAAATCCGTGACGTAGTTTTAAAGATTCAAGCATACAAAGCGACATAGGGACAGAGGAAGCGACTTTGTTTTATACTATAATATGTGTGATATATTTATAATAGTGCCGTATCCTTATGTGAGTGTTATCATTTTTGTAGTTTTAAAACGAAATATGACGGATAAATATCCTTAGCTCTACAAAAACCATACAGTTTTAACTAAGAGTACTAAAAAAACAAAATTAATAATGAAATGAGATTTAAAAAATCTAATTAGAGGGAAAAAAAATCCTAAAATAAATGGCATATATTATATTGATGATGATTTGACCGCCTCTTTGGTCGAGTGGCTAGCGTATACGCCTAACTATATCGACTAATCGCGAGGCTCGGGTTCGATTCCCAACGGGGCAGGCATTTGTGTGATGAACATTTAGATGTCTGCATTTCTGAGTCTGGGTGTTCATTAAATTTATTCTGGTATCTATTTACGTATTTCTATATATTGGAAACCGTTGACTAACACCCATAACACAAGCATATAATTTGTTTACTTTGGGGTTAGATTCAATTTGTGTAACTTGTCCAGAGATATTTATTATTATTATTTTGATGTTTGATGTTTCCATCTGTTTGACCGATTGAAAAAACACCGTATAGATTGTAGGTTAGACATGATTAAAATTGGTTCAGCAATCTTTCTGTGATTATAACAAAAACCGCGTAAACCATAAAATTCTTCGAGTTCAGAACTAACGTTATTTTTTTTATGACATTGGAAGGCCGCGATGTTGGGCCTCGAGCAAAACTAAGTTTATCGGCTACTTATCCTCCGAACTCGAACACGTCAAAGACAAGCATTGACGTTATGGCGGCAGGAATGAGTAAGGCGGTGGTACCAATCCGGACGAGTCGCTGCGAAACTCTACCACCTAGTAAAATGTCACGGTTTTCGTGACGATAAGCCTATGCTCCCTTTTTACGAGTTGTCTGGCACAGGAAGGCAGATAGTCTATTCTGCAAAGGTGCCCGGACCAACACGGGGAAAAGTGTTTTTTTTTTATATATATATATTATAGGAAGGCAAACAAGCAGACGGATTTCCTGATGGTAAGAAATTCACGACGCCTAAGGTGGTAATGGTGCGTTGCCAACCTGAGGTCGAGGTGATAGGCCTCGAGCTAAAGTAAGTTTACCGGCTACCTTACCCTCCGAACCGGAACACGTCATGACGTTATGGCGGCAGGAATAGGTAAGGCGGTGGTACCAATCCGGGCGAGTCGTTGCGAAACTCTAGTAGAATGTCACGGTTTTCGTGACGATAAGCCTATGCTCCCTTATTACGAGTTGCCTGGCACAGGAAGGCAGATAGTCTATTCTGCAAAGGAGCCCGGACCAACACGGGGATAAGTGTTTGGATTTGTTACTAAATTTGTTATATATATAAAAATAAAATATCAGTAACTTATATCCCTTCCAATCTCTAATGAAACTCCCTCACTATTACTACACCAACATTGTTTACTACGGTCTAAAGACGTCACTCAAAGCTATATAACGCAGCTTTAACGGGTCGTTAAATATGGGTCATATAAGTTTAATGAGAGTTATGATGGAAATGTATGAAGTGGAATGTATGCTGTTTTAAAGGGACAGAGATATAAGCAAGGGACGGGTTTTACGATAGGAATACATGTTGTCAATGGGCCTATGTTAATGGTGCGCTGCCAACTCAAGACTGGAGTGTAAAGCGTCTTGCGTGAAATTGTTTAGTTTTTAACGTTACAGCTGAACACGACACATTGAGCACTAAAAGCTGATGGCACTAAACCAGGCTACTTGTCGTAAACGACTACTCTGTTAGCGAGGTGTAATCACCAATGCCTGTATTGGTGCGTGCGTGTGTGTGTGTGTGCTTGCTTGCGTGCGTGTATGTAAGGGAGTGCGAATCTGATTAATCGTGCAACATTATTCCTCGTTAGAAAATTTTAAAAAAACACACTTTCTTTTTGTAGGCCGCTCCAGCGATCGAACCCTCATAAAGTCAATTCAGTTATGGGCACGCTAGACCATAGAAATGATTAAAATATAAAATATGTTTGTTTTGCTAATATTGTCAGATCCAACAAAAATTATGGTTTCCTGCAGCGACAATTAAATAACTTATAAATTCTTGGTCGTTCATTAAAATGTTAAGCATCCGGCGATGTATAATGATTAAATGGCTTGATTATTGTTATTATATTTGCTTCGACCTTGACAAGAATTAAATAAAATAACTCAAGTCTTAAAAGTCTACGCTAACATTTAGTACTACTATTTAAATGATGCGGTTTTACACTTTTTACTCTTTTTGCAGAGCAAACTTTTATTTTTAATTTGGTTGACCTAATCTTAGGTATAAGCGAAATGATTAAATATGCAATAACAACTCTATATTACTTATTATACTCTATAACAATCTATATATGGATTTCCGAAGCTTGACGAATATAGCCGAAGCGCATAATTTAAATAGTACTACTGTATTATTACATCATAAGCCAGCTACATGTTTACTTGGTTTAAAAAAGATCGTTGGACTGACACGATTCTGACTCGCACAAATTAATTAGTAGCTCCCGTCTATTGGATGACAGAAAGCAATATTGAACTGATTACGATTTGGAGTTTATTAAAGATCAAATTAAATTCTAATCAAAAGTTATTGATCAAAGGTTGAGAAGAGTGAGGATATCTTCAAAGTGATGGAAAAGGAAAATAATATAATTTATTGCTTTTGGGTCGAAGTTGGTTTAGATTTAGGAATGAAAGAAGTCGGTGTCACTTTTCAACCTCCTGTCTCGAACACACAAAAATATATTGTAGAACAAATTAAATGTATGACCACAGTCTTTCCTTTAATAGGTTATCTATTGCCGAAAGTTGTATTCCACATAAAAGTTACGTAATATAGTTTTAACACAGCACAAGGTAATCGGTGTTATTTCCAATAATAACAGTACTGCCACACAGACCTATAAAACTGTGTACGTAGGTAGGAAAGTTACGATCGGCACGCTCCGTTATTTAGCTTCCGAGTTCCGACGTGATGATGTTGCGTAATTACGGTGTCTATGGGGCCGACAGCTCTTTGATTAGTTTGTTCGTGATATGTTTGGGTTTTTCCAATTTTTTATGTTTTCTTGCGGTAGAGTAGGTACTGTGCAGCTTGTTCGGATAGGATGCATATATGTTTATTTTTGACCCCGACGGAAAGAAGGAGTGTCATAAGTTCTTTTTTTTATGTGATAGAAAGGTAAACAAGCAGACGGATTTCCTGATGGTAAGAAATTCACGTCGCCTAGAGACACCAAAGGTGGTAATGGTGTGTTGCCAACCAGCGCAGGATGTTAGGCCTCGAGCAAAAGTAAGTTTACCGGCTACCTTAACCTCCGAACCGGAACACGTCATGACGTTATAGCGGCAGGAATAGGTAAGGCAGTGGTACCAATCCGGGCGAGTCGCTGCGAAACTATCACTTAGTCAATGTCACGGTGTTAGTGATGATAAGCCTATGCTCGCCTTTTACGAGCTGCCTGGCAAGAAAGGCAGATGGTCTATTCTGTAAAGGAGCCCGGACCAACACGGGGAAAAATGTATCAACGAATAAAAAGTATGCTTGATCACCAGACTACCCCTTTTTTGGCCCCTACGGTGCCGGGTTTGTGGCGTGCACGTCAAACCGCGGAGAACCAATCTTTATATATAAAAATGAACCCTTATTTTCATTAGTCACGCCATGATTTAAGATCGACTTTTACGATTTAATACACCATTAATTTCCAAGCTTTCTGATACTTTGTAAAATTAAGGGGAATAAAATATCGCCTCTGTGGTCTAGTGCTCCAGCGTTGGACTTGACTTCTTGAGGTTCTGGGATAGATACCCTGGTCGGGCAATAAAAGAAAATTGGAAAATTAATATTTTTAATTTTCTAATAAAATATTACCCAGGATTGGTTGTGTGTGCGGTTGGCGATAGGCTTGCCACCTGTCACATTGTGGGACTTAGTGTCTTCGGTTAGTTGGGGTGCCCTAGTTGTGCCTCTACCTACCTCATCGGGGATATGTGTGTGTTTAGATACTGATAAAATATTAGACTAATAATTAGTCTAAGTTTTACTTATTAAAATTCACGATTCTGTCGGTCGGTATTTATTGAATCTATGATTATTTAATATTGTGAATTCTGATTTTTGTGTGCATGTCAGTTTTATGCGGGAAAAGCCAGGGGCAAAGCTTGTTATACATAATTTCTGAATATATGTACGCTAGTATCGAATATTTAGGTCAATAAATAATTAGCATTTTGTTTCAACTTACAAAAATATAGCATTCCTCGAGCGACTGGTTTTTTTTTAAATCTTATTGTGGGACATGAAATTTGGATAAAGATTTATGATTGTTTATTTTATTTTAATATTCGTAACGTGAAAAGGTCAAATGATGTATAGCTTGGGAGATATATTAATGGTATTCTCTTTTGTTACAGACATTCCCGACATACCCGAAGATATCAAGAAACTTCGGGCGCTGCAGATCGCGGATTTCAGCAGCAATCCCATTCCACGTCTGCCCGCGGGCTTCAGCCAACTGCGAGCACTCACCGTACTCGGCCTTAACGACATGTCACTCACCAGCTTACCGAGTGACTTCGGCAGGTGAGCTACTTTATCCGAAGCGAAATTTTATCAACCAGAATGACTAGCACCTTGTACAGTAGTACTATTTTAATTATGCGCTTCGGCTATATTCGCCAAACTTCGGAAATCCGAATGTATTTTAAAAATATCTAGATAGAGTAGAAGATATAGATTTGTTATTACACATAATTAATCATTTCGCTTAAATTTAGATTAGGTCAGCCAATTTAAAAATAAAAGTGTGCAGTGTAAAAGTAAAAAGAGTTAAAAGTGTAAAGCAGAAGCACATAATTTAAATAGTAGTACAGTACTTCGTTAATATCGAAATTGGTGGTAAGTTTCTTGTGCACTCGCAACCGATTTTCAAAAATCTTCTTTTAATGAAAGAAATAGAGAGATAAAACATTTAACGCTGTCAGATTAGTCTGACACACGACATTTCAACAGACGTTTAACCTATTCCTCGGAAAACGTTTATTAAAAACGCCATAATTTAATACTTCCGGACTAATCTGACATGTCTAAAATTTTCTATCTCTTTTGTGTTTGTTTTATTTGAAAGAGATAGCCTGCATTTAAAGCAAAACTGCATCTAAAAAACTTATCGGAAGTTTCTATTAATGATTATTATTGGTAGATGAACCAGAATTTTATTGACGAAAGTACAAATTACGTTTCAATTGAAAATTGGAATCGGATATAGATAGATATATAATAATCGGAAAAAGAGTAACCAGGTACAATTTGCTACTTATTTATGTCCAAGAATGATAAATTTTGAGATTTTTTCCAAGTGTCTTCTAAAAGTGAATATTGTGTTTATATAGACATTGAGCGTAAGTTAAAAGCAGTGCTAAAGTTGTTTTAAGAAAAAAATTAAAATTATCTCTTTTAATCTCGTAGCTATATTAAAATTTGCATTCGTCTTAATTGGTTATATAGATTGCTTTGCAAAACCAATTTCTCTAGTTAATGAAGTGGTTCGTCTGTTGTTTGGCCAAGTGTAAAGATCTCGTTTGAACAAAAGCGAAAGTTGAGTGGAAAGTTACTGGCCGAGACGACCCTTTCGTTGGTGACTTATTTTTTTTATTAAATGCAACAACTCTCTTAGTAATCAATTTTGTTTATCTTTTTTCGTAGTAATGTTTTTATTTTATTGTATTTTATTTTTATAATACTGGAAGACAAATAAGTAGACGTATTTCCTGATGGTAAGAAATTCACGCCGTCTAAAGTCACCTAAGGCAGTAATGGTGCGTTGCCATTCTGAAGCCGGGATGTTAAGCCTCGAGCATCGAGCATAAGTAAGTTTACCGGCTACCTTATCGTCCGAACTTGAACACGTCAATGGCAAGTACTGACGTCATGGCGACAGGAATTTAAAAGACGGTCGTACCGATCCGGGCGAGTCGCCGCGAAACTCTACCACCGAGTCAGATGTCACGGTGTTAGTGACGGTAAACCTGTGCTCGCCTTGTAAGAGCTGTCTTGCAGTAAGGCAGATGGTCTATTCTCCAACGGGAGCCCTGAACTCCTTCAAAAGGGCTTCACCGATTCTCATGAAATTTTGTGAGCATATTGTGTAGGTCTGAGAATCGGCCAACATCTATTTTCATACTCCTAAGTGACAAAGTTGATTCACCCCCAATTTTTTTTACTAAACTGACATTAAAAAAAGTAGCATAACAACGTTTGCCGGGTCAGCTAGTATTACTATAATTTAAAGAGTGACGACTCTGATTAATTTTCAACCATATGCGAGCACTAGTCTATATGTATATACATTTAAAAGAAAGTGGTGTTAGTTACACTATTTATAACTCAAGAACGGCTACACCGATCTGGCTGAAAATTGGTAGGGAGGTAACTTAAAACTGGGAGAAGGACATATGATACTTTTTATCCTGTTCAATTGTGAGGAAACTGGGAAAAACATTTTAATTTTCCCATACAAACTGAACGGGCGGAACGAAGTTCGCGGGAACAGCTAGTTATATATATACGTAAATGAATGTTCACAAGGTAATCAGATGGATTAAAAAGGGCGTGTCTGTTATCTAGCTTTTACTCGTTGTCCTTTACTGTCAAGTGTCGCGGGTACGATACTAATGCCGTGACGCTTTTAATGCCATACTTCTGTGATGTACTGTTGCCAAGGTACTTATAATGATTAAACGTGTCACCCTTGGCTACTTTGAATTATCCGACTAACTTTGTAAATGCGAAAGTGTATTTTGTCTCTTAGATCTTTAATGTTGACCGCTTCGATGGCCGAGGGGCTAGTGACTCAAGTACATACTGGCCAATCGTGAGGCTCGGGTTCGATTCCTGATGGGAGCAGGCATTTGTTTAATGAACACGGAGTTTTGTATTTCCGGGTCTGGTTGTTTACAATTGATAGTAGTATCTATTAGTATTGATATTACCCGGGGAGAACAAGGTTGACATTTCGAGATCAGATCGCTCAGACATTGTCCGAGGGGTTGTCAAGAGTCAACGAAACTGCCGTGTTTGAATGAGAAGGTGAAATAAGCCAGGCAGGTTTCATGCGGGTTGACCACTCGATATTCTCTGCCTACTGCGTAAGGGACGTGGCGTAAATGTTTATTGAATTTAATTTAATTCAAAATTTTAGTTGTTCTATGTATTTGTATCTTTAACTAACAGCGTCCATTATGGCGCAAGGATATAATTTGCTTATTACTTTGGGTCTAGATCAGCTTGCGATGTTATAGTTTCTTTTATTGAATCAGACGTTAAAAAAAGGTGTTACTTTGCGGAAATCCATTGTAACAGATGTAAAATAAGCCTTTATTTTGCTAATTCCGCTAAGTTGCTTACGCATAAAGGCTTATTTTACATAGGTATGTTATAGTTTTGTGTGTAGAGATAGCTAGGAGTTGGTTGAATGTCTTAGGCTACTTTTTAACCGACTCTAGAAAAGAAAGAGGTTCGCTATTCGACTGTGTGTTGTTTGTATTTTGTCAACGCGATTATTCGTCCAATACCAACCGGTTTTGATGTTTCTTTTTAATTAGTCCCATTTGGTTTAGTTAATTTTTAATTGATTACATTGTAAAAAATTATCCAGTAGGTATTAAGCAAAATTCAAAAACTGCTCATAGGATGTTGATTAAATCAATGTAGGACCATTTCGGAATCAGTTTTAGCCCAAGAACTCACGTAGCGGTTTTTAACCGTGCCCGTTTCGGTCGCGGAACTGCGTTTTTATTTCAAAACTCACGTCACATGGCGTCGCTGCTCCCGCAAACTTATACGATTTATCGGGCGGGCGACCGCTGCCGCGGGAACCGCAAACAATCGCGGTCGCTGCAGGTGTAAAACGCGTCGTGAAATGGGCACTTACATTTTACATATCAATATATCTACATTCTATGGAAACTGCGGGCCCGCAATCGCGTGTAAAAACTGCTCCGTGAGTTCCTAGCCTTACTGCGCTTAAGTGTAGTAATGACAAAACCAAGATACCATGGGATGAGTAAAGGGATATCCATATGCTGTATGATGGCAAATTAAACTGATGTGATGAATTGAAAAGGGCGTGTTTGTTGCCCGTCGTCCTTTGCTGTCGGCTGATCGCGTATGACGCATGTGTCACGGTCGTTACTGTGACGCCATAATGCCATATCCTCGATTTACGTGCAGTTTAGCAAAGTATACTGTTGCCAGAGCAACTACTTGTTAAATTTAAACACTTGACTGCTCACTTTATTTTCCTACACTTGTGCTATAATTAGGCGCAGTGAAACTGTAAAAACCGACTCCAACTTCCATTAGGTACACAGTTGGTCGAGTGGCTAGCGTACACGCCCAACTACAACGACCAACCCGCAAGGCTGGTTTGCGATTCCCGTTGGGGCAGCCATTTGTGTGATGAACATTTAGATGTCTGCATTTCCGAGACTGGGAGTTTATTAAATTTATTCTGGTATCTATTTAAGTATTTCTATATATGGTATCGTTGTCTAACACCCATAACAGAAGCATATAATTTGCTTACTTTTGGGTTAGATTCAATTTGTGTAACTTGTCCAGGGATATTTATATATCAGGATATAGGATATTTATTTGTATATTAAGATACTTTAAATTTTTTTTGAATTAAAATCTAAGCTGTTTGTCGCATTATACATAGCACCTGGTTGCCCAAGCTTTGCTCGGTTTTTTAGCAAACACTCATTAACTTCGTGTCACTTTACAAAGCCATCTGCTGAACAACTTTAATGCTCACGAAAAATTGTATTATTATTCGCCGATAGATGTCAGGGAGAGTCATATTTTTTTCAGTTTAAACACGAATAAAATGACATTTTCTAAAAATGATTTCTAGCTGGATCTAATTATCGCCCCTGAAACTCCCTACATACTAAATTTCATGAAAATCTTTGGAGCCGATTCCGAGATTCTAATTATATATTTATATATACAAGAATTGCTCATTCAAAGGTATTACATATAGCTTAAAATTATAGTTCTCAATGCACAATGTCAAAGTAATGTAGACATAAAATTACAGACCTTGTGCTTCCTATTGTAGACTGCCATGTTCATATTCATACAAGCATTGTGACATGGGTCAGGACACGTAATCGAGGTTACCGAGAGCCGTGACTAAACTGCAATGGGCACGCAAACAAAAAAAATATTCACGATAATGCAGATGCTTACACTATGTAGTATTTGTTAATTCACTGGTCAACAAAAAAAACATTTTTTAAATGTAACAAGAAAAATTGTGGCTGATTCTGTTTGAAATAAGATCAAGTTGAGCAAAATAAGCAGTTTTAAACTTTGGATACAAATAGTTTTGTTGTATTATTTTAGTTTTGTTATATTTTTTTGGTACAAATAATTTTAATAAAAAAATTATCTATGTTTTAATATAAATATACGAAGTTTTTTGATGATTTTCTCCTGTATTTTATATCAGGAACGTCCCTCTGTAATCACCAACAATAATCTGCTAGCATAGTTAGACACCATTTTCCGTAGTATCGTTTTTCTAGTGCAAAAACAAACCAAGACAGGTGGAATCGTACCCTGTTTTCCTCACTAGCGGCACCCAAGTTTGGGGGAAAAAGACTAAACGTGAATGCAAAAAATGTATTTTTAAAGACATATTGCAGCCTAATGCTTTATAATTCTCTAAAAGTTCCTCGACTATAGTTTTATGGTCATTTGATCGGTGATTTTCAAGAAAATTTTCAGTGATTTTTATAAATGATTTTCTAGCTGGTTTTTCCAGATATACCACATTTTATGGCTAGCCTGATTTGAGGACCTACACAAATACGCTCTTTTATGTTGGGGTCACTGATTTTAGAGTTTTTTCTTTTAGGTATTTAATTCCAGAGCCAGTTTCATCCATCGCTTTTACAAAGTTTTTCATCAGTCCAAGTTTCATATGGAGAGGTGGTATAAATATATGTTTAGGTTGGAGCATGTTTAACTTTTATTATTCCTGGAGTAAGCGAACTTTTTTCGGGTTAATTTTTCTTAACATAATGGTTCTTCCTATCTCTACTATCCCATTAATAATAAAAACAACAAAATGTTGTATACCCAAGTTGCAATCCTAATAAAAAAGCAACAACTTTTAAATCCCCCTCAAATTTTCTCAGTTTGTCACACTGAATCTTCTCTAAAAGAAATTTCATTGTTTAATAGGATTATTTGATTGTTTCATAAGATTCCTTTATGTTAGCACCATAACCTACCGGTACAGAGGGAAGAATATTACCATTGTGTAACACAAAAACTAGCCCTATCAAAATGAATATACATATGATTTTGTGTAGAGGTTAGGTAGATATTTCGAAATTCATACGTACTTTTCTTGTTACAATTTTTTTTTAATCAGTGTTGTCTATTTATACATACTAGTGCCGAATACTAGTGCCGAATTTCGACCATAATAATTATTAATTATAAGTTGTTCAATAAAAATTATTAACATATAATATTCAAAGATTATTAAGGTTCTATCGTTAATGATGTTTTTGATAAGACCGCCATCTTCATTTATCAAGATTAACTACTTTGTTTCCAAACAATATCAATATTCTTTCAGCGCTATCTGTAACCTTTTATCGTTATCAAAAGTTTTTTAATACATACATATCTTCACGCCAAGCCCCTTACGTGGCAGACAGAGTGTATCGTGTGCCCGGTTTGCGAAAGGCTTGCTACCTGTCTTGTTGTGGGTTTTAGCTATTAGCTAGACGTGGGTGCCTTGGTTGCACCTCTGCCTAGTCCTTCTGGGATATGGGCATGAAGATACTTTAAAAACATTTTCTTTCTTCCACATGAGACCTGATAAATTTTTCATAATGCGAACCGTGCGGCCTCGTCTTTGCAAAATTTTACATGAAAATGTTTTTGATGGGATATTATATTCAAACATTTCCTTCTGTAAACGAAAATGTATTTATTTTGTATGTGTCAGCTGCTTGCAAGCTTTCCGAAACCCTATTTGTCTCGGGTAATGATTTCGTAAAGGTTCCTTTTTACCGTCTATTTTCTTTTTTATGTAAATGTGCCATTTTATTGAAAACGACAATATGACTTATATTATGGCACTTTATAGAAGTTGTGTTTAGTCTGTTGTGATCGTATATTTTTTTTTCTTTTCGATAGAACCATAACAAATAATAAGAAAACAGCGCGTAGTGCCGTAAAAAATGGTGTGCCACAAATCCGGTATTTTTGAAGTTATACTTCTTTTGGCGCGTTAGGAAAAAATGATGAGGGTAAATTTTTACGATGCGCGCGCACACCGTCACGAAAAACCGACATGATGAAGTTAGCTATAGATAACATTTTAGTTTTTCAAAAAAAGGTACCAACAAAGTAAAAGTAATTTCTATTGTTAGTGTCATTTTGTCTACAAATCCTATTAATATTATAAATGCGAAAGTTTGTATGTATGGATGTTTGTTACTCTTTCACTTAAAAACTACAAAGCCGATTACGATGAAATTTGGTATGTAGGTAGCTGAAGACCCAGAATAACATATAGGCTACTTTTTATCTCGGAGTTCCCGCGGGATTGGGACTTACGCGGGTGAAACCGCGGGGCGCAGCTAGTGTAAAATAAGGCAAAAGATAAAATTTTTAAAAAGATTTTTATCTTATTACGCCGAAGAAGTATAACTTCTAACGCGTGTACATAAGTACACACACAATTTTTTTTCTCTCTCTTACATCGTCTTATACCTAGTCTTGCCATAAATATTGTAATAAAGAAAAAAAATATTTTTTTAACTGCAAATAACATATATTACTTTTACAGTGTG
>NJDD01000391.1:183053-197459 GCA_002245505.1 Calephelis nemesis
GAACAATCGTATAAAAATGACAGATTCGAAATTCAAATGTAATATTTTTTTATTTTTAAGTGTAACAGTATTTATGGCCAGACTAAGTATACGTCACCTGGTGTTCATATGATCCATCTATTTTTGGCATGGGCCAGTAGTCTATAATAAATTATTAAACTTAGTACACTACACTTACTAGTTACTTACTTTTCTCCACGCCAAGTCCCTAAAGAGTGTAGGCAGAGGTGTCAATGAGTCTGAAACCTGTGTGTATGAATAGCGTTATGAATGTACAGGAAGGTGGGAAGGTCTGAAAGGACTGTGACATTTCTTAATGAAAATAAACATCGGGATAGGTGAAAGTAGATAAAAATGCTCATAAAATAAAACTAATAGGCCTGTCTGAATAAAATTTTTATGGGACCAATTCGAAGCTATTCGGCTTTAAACAAAAAAGAGAATTACGTAAATCATTTCAGAAACCTCAGAGAAATCGTTGAGAAATCTCCTCGTTTTTTGGAACCCGGTTAAAGATAACTTTGAATACCAAAAAAAAAGAATACCAATCCTGTACTTTTACGTATCATTAATAAACATGGGCTTAAATACAAGAAGGTATAATTTTATTTATTCATTTTACCTTTTTACCTTAGCTTACCTTAGTCTAAGTTTATAAATAAGGCTACTAAAGTTTTAGTATAAACAAACGAATTTTTTGTCAAATCTGTGATTATATAAAGTTTCTGTCAGCTATCGCAAAAATTTAAATGTGAACTCCAAAACAAGAATAATAAACGTGGCAGATTTTTTATTTAGATTCAAATCGTCGTTATTTTAACATTGAATTGTATTAACAAGGTTAACTATACTACCGACGAATTGTCGTTTTAATGCTTTTGTAATCTTTATTTCATAATATTTGTATTCAACAACGCGTACTTCCAGTTAATCTGGTTTTCATTGTTGCTTGTTTCAAGTTTCCCAATATGAATCACTGAGAACACAATTAATATTAGACTCATTACATTATAAACAAGTTGGTTCGGACTAAATTCAATGCATTACTTAATATCGTGACTAAAATATTTCAGCCTTATATTAGCAACGCTTTAATCTATATATTAATACGTGATGCCAAAACTTTGGACCCATTTTTAAGAAAATTGCGCGGACGTAGGAGCATAAAATTTGGCACAATTATAGTTTTTGTGTAGGAGAAGTGCAAAACGCTAATATTTTTCAATAATAATGCCTGTAAAGTACATTAAATCAATAAATAAAACATTACCTACACTACCATGCATTTGACACACACAAACAAATACATTGATGACAACGATAAAAGATCACAGATGGCGCACTAAGAAGTTTGGAAACAAAGTAGTTGGTCTTGAGAAATGAAGATGGTGTTCTTATCAACAAGAAATTAAAATTTATTATGGTTGAATTTCGCCCAACGGGCGACCACTAGTAAATAAATAAATATCCCTTCACAAGTTACACAAATTGTATCTAACCCAAAAGTTAGCATATTATATGCTTGTGTTAGTGTTAATCAACGACTCTAATACATAGAAATACATAAATAGATGCCAGAATAAATTTAATAATCATCTAGACCCGGAAATGCAGCTACATCTAAATGTTCATCTCGTAAATGCCTGCTCCTGTTGGGAATCGAACCCGGTGTAGTTAAGCGTGTACGCTAGCCACTCGACCAACGAAGCGTTCAATATATTTAAAGTGCATCCTTTTCATTATCTGAAAGGTCAGCGAACAAGCACGCGGCTCTCCTGACCTTACCGTCAGGTAATCGTGGCCTATAGACACCACAGATGTTACGGGTGCGTCACTGACCTGTGGCAGGGATGTGAGGTCATTGTGCAACTCTACCGACTACCCTAGGTGATAGTCATTATGGTGGCAGGAATAGATAAGGCGGTGGATCCCCCCTACCCGGGCAAGTTGCTGCACAGCACTATCATCAGTGCTCTTGCTAGTAAGCACCTAAATTAAAGCCTATGCTCGCCTCTTACAGGCTAACTCAGCAGACCCCGCTCAACACGGGGAAAAACATTCAGTCTCAGGTTGGCAACGCATATATACATTTGAAATGCATCGTCTTGTATTTCCTTCCGTTGCCAATTCTGTATATTATGTACTTTTTTTGCACCACAATAACTATTACACAGAAATAGTAGATTTGATTATCCTGTGCTGGTTTGTCAGGACCGCGAGGTTTGGCACTCGATACTCTTTGCCTACCCCCTAAGGGACTTGGCGTGAAGATATGTTAGTGCTGGTCGCTTGGTGGAATTCCATTTCAGACACAATTTACCAATGTCACCGGTACCTACTTTTTCTTTATATTGCCTTTGTGTAACGATCCGGTGTCAGACTAAAATTCATGGTTTTCGGAGTCGATCCGGGCCTGGCACCAAAATGAAAATGTGTTTTTTTAATTTTCTCATAAAAATTTCGTCGCCCGGGATTGGATATGCGCCCGGTTGGCGATAGGTTTACTACCTATCACATTTTGCGACTTATTGACTTCAGCTAGTCGTGGCCGTGGGCTGGATGTGCCTATGTCTCTCTCGGTGATACTGGCGAAGATACTGTTATTATTTTCAATACAAGCGTCGTCAGTGCTATTACACTTGCAGTTTTGATAGCCTTGGTGATGATTGTATAGCGAAACCAAATGCTTAAAGTAAATAAAAGAAATATATTTTAAAATTTAAAAATTGCATCTAATGCTGGATTATTCGCGTCGCTTTTAAATACTAGAACTTGCCTTTTAAAACCGACTACTTTACAAAGTCTGTTGTACTTTCCTGTTTTAAGCTTATAGCTAATTAAATCCCACATTCGTTGCGTCATAAGAAAGTAAAACAACGTTGACTTATCTCCAAAATATGCAGGTTACGCAAGACTTACTCCTAGCCAAAGTAAGTTATGTAGGTGATATGACGAGGTGTAGGGCCTCTATGCCCTTATCAAGATGTTATCTTGGCCTTTGGTATGTGCTACAAAACTATGTTATCGCTATATCATCTGTTCATAATAAACTAGCAAAGATATTCCTCTCGAATTGGGCAAAATTACTCAGTTTTTTTTTGAAGATTTTGTAAATGCAGCAACATTAAATTTAGCTTTCAACAGCTTAACCAAAAAAGAAAAATTCTGCTACCTTTATATCAAGCTAACAGTGATTTTTTGCATTTAATTAGTGTTGAATCAATAAGTACTCAAAACATAACCGGAAATACTAACATGTATGTTCATTACACAGATTATCAGTAATAGAAACCGAATCTAGTGCATGACGATACACTTAGGCCCGCTACATACATTCGGAATTTTGATACGGAATTCAGTTTCGAAAAATATTCGCTGCAAATCGAAATGACTTTTTAGAGCTTACATATACATTCGGAATCTTGTTACGAAATTCAAAAAGTAAAAGTAAAGTATCTTCACGCCAATATCCCCGAAGAGATAGGCAGAGGCACAACCAGGGCACCCACGACTAGCCGAAGACACCAAGTCCCACAATGTGATAGGTGGCAAGCCTAACGCCAACCGGGCACATTTCCAATCCCGACCAAAATTTTTTTTAATTAGAAAATTGGAAAAATCCAATTTTCTTTTTGTAGGCCGACCCGGGATTCGAACCCGGGACCTCATGCAGTCAAGTCGAACACCCGGACCGCTAGACCACAGAGGCGATTAGATACGAAATTCAGTTTCGAAAGAAGTTCGCAGTGAATCTATATATTAATACGTGATACCAAAATTTTGGACCCCTTTTTACGAAAATTGCGCGGACGCAGGAGTGTAAAATTTGGCACGCTTATAGTTTATGTGTAGGAGAAGTGCAGAATGCTAATATTTTTCAATAATAATGCTTAAAAAGTACATTAAATCAATAAATAAAATATTACCCACACTACCATGCATTTGACACATACAAACAAATATAATGATAATAACGATAAACACATGACACATCACAGATAGCGCACTCAAAAATTTGGAAACAAAGTAGTTGGTCTTGAGAAGTGAAGATGGCGTTCTTATCAGCAAGATACCTATTATTTATTATGGTCGAATTTCGACCAATGGGCGACCACTAGTCCTTATAACTCTATGGAGCTACTGCATGCATTCGAAATCTTGTTACAAAAACTTTAAAAAAGTAATAGCTACGTAATGTAAAGCTGGAGATACTAGACCATTACATTTGTAGAGCAGTCAACCTGTGCAAGGTCGGACCATTTCAAGCAATCTGTAAAGTCACCATCTACGAGCGTGTGACAATGGTAGCGTTAAAGTTTACCGATAACTAGAGTTGTCATAAACTTCAAGGACCAATACGGGACATTTAAAATGAAACAAACAAAGATAACATATCAATCAAAATTTTTACTCGAATTTACCTATGACAAATTAAGTAATTATAGTAAGTATAATAACAATTCGTTATTATAATTAATTAACAAATTAACTTTTGCCCAGTCGTATTTTGACTATTTAACTTTTTTGAAGATATCGTGCTCTTTTTATAAGTAATCGTAGAACTGGGTGAATGTCATTTTGAAATTATAATGACAAATTAATATAGATTCAATAGTCTTTACCAACGATTTGTTGAAATTTTCGAAAATAAGGGACAAATATTCCCCCGTGTTGGTCCGGGCTCCCTTGCAGAATATACATAGGCTTACTGTTACTAACACCGTGACATCTGAGTAGGTGGTGGAGTTTCGCATCGACTCCCGCCATACCTATTCCTGTCGCCATAACATCACGACGTGTTACGGTTTGGAGAGTAAGGTAGCCGGTAAACTTACTTTTGCTCAAGGCCTAACATCCCGGCCTCAGGTTGGCAACGCACCATTACCACCTTTGGTGTCTCTAGGCGCCGTGAATTTCTTACCATCAGAAAATCCGTCTGCTTGTTTGCCTTCCAATATCATAAAAAAATGCAACAACACGGGACTCGATGGTCAAATACTGTGACAGTCCCGTATATACGGGACGAATGGCAACTCTACCGATAACGCTCGGTGGTGTGTAACGTAAAACCTTGAGGCCGCATTCCACGACTAATGTCAAAATACTTAGCGCTTCGATCTTTAGAATCCATTCGTTACACAATGAATCATGGTAAACGGTACTATACGTGTTTAAACTTAGTGACGGATGTGTACTATTTAAAGTGTAATTGTTGAATAAATACTTTACTGTCGCTAGTTGTTGTTCGAAACAGAGTAAGGCCCGCTACATACAGCCGGAATTCCTCTGCGGAATCTCGTTTAGAAATCTCGAAATAAAATCCGAATGTATGCGGTGGCTCCATAGAGTTACATGGAGCCGCTGCGAAATTTGTATTGGTCCTTGAAGTTTATGGCAACTCTAGTTATCGGTAAACTTTAACGCTACCATTGTCACACGCTCGTAGATGGTGACTTTACAGATTGCTTGAAATGGTCCGACCTTGCACAGGTTGACTGCTCTACAAATGTAATGGTCTAGTATCTCCAGCTTTACATTACGTAGCTATTACTTTTTTAAAGTTTTTGGGGAAACTTGAACTTTGTTGAAAATTATTTCAAAATTGTTACATAGGTACGTACAGAGATATCTTAATATCAAGTCCGTTATACAGGCAAAGAGTATTGAGCCCCAAGTCTCAGGATCTTTGCAAACATGCCTGACTTCCTCTACGTTCATTACCCTTTTTTTATAGAAGAGGAGGCAAACGAGCAAGTGGGTCACCTGATGGAAAGTGATTACCTCCGCCCACTAACATCCGCAACACCAGGAGTATCACAGATGCGTTGCCGACCTTTAAGGAATGAGTACGCTCTTTTCTTGAAGGTCCCTAAGTCATAATTGTTTGGGAATACCGCCCTCGGTAACTGATTCCACAAAGGTGTTATACGGGGTAAAAAATGTCTTCGGAATCGCACAGTTGTAGATCGCCACGCATCGAGATGATGGGCATGATACCTTAAACTCTGACGCGATGTCCGAAGGTGGAAATCAGCGGCTGGAATTAAACCAAACAACTCCTCAGAGCATCCCCCATTCTAGCTATGCGGTAGAGAACACTGAGTGAGTGAGTTTTCATACAAACATGCCGGTTTTGGAGATTTTTGACACCACCCACGGGTATTAGGTACCTAATATATTCAAACTTTTTGGTTAGTACTAATCACCCTTTTAAAGGCGATATGGGCGTGAAGATACGTTTTTTTCAAGTTACGAACTTTCACTGAAAGATACGCATGAAGCACATACTTCTTGAAGACGGGTAAATAAACATAAAAATAACATTTCGTATTATATTCCTATAAAATGTGTACCTTATTTTAGTAGGCTATATTTTTAAACGTCGTACACATCACATCCGGAGTTTGATAAGGATGACTTTGTCCATAACAAACGTGATTAATTTATGGGACACTAGCTGTTTGCCCGAGACTTCGTCAGCAGAGAAGTGGTTACTATTTTGATACAAAATTTCATCCCCTATTTAAAGTCCTTTGCGGATAGATTTTTGAAAAAACAAATGCCTGTGTCTGAACGCGGATCCTGAGCTATATGCAAAACATTAAATTTTATCAAAATTGATTCAGCAGTTTAGACATGAAAGAGCCAGGCAAGGCAGACTTTTTCATTTACAATAAACTAGTTTACACTCTCGTCTACCAAACGATTGAACCAAACTCTATTAACTGTATACGTTTATCCTATGTGTTATTCTTATATATAAACTATATTACTGTAAAGTTTAATCTAAATACGTTCAGTACTTTTATAATATTACTAGCTGTTACCTGCGGCTTCGCCCGCGTAGTCTACTAATTTGATATTTAGCTCTGTAACACTGCTCGTTAAAATTTTAAGATAAAATGTAGCCTATATCGCTATCCAAAGTTTCATCTATTTTTTGTAAATATTAAAATCAATTCAGCAATTTTGCCGTCAAAACTGAACATACACTTTCTCTTTTCTAATTTCACCTCAGATAAATCGTAGGAATACGTTATTGTGTTTACAGTTTTATCTGCACTTCGGCGAATCCTGTGAAATTAAATAAATTAATCCTGTGAAATAAAATTAAATTAGTTATGGAAACCTCTAACAGGTTTTTTTCGAAATTTTAGAAATATACATATCGTCTCTGAGGTCTAACCGTCCGTCTTAGGAATTACTTCTTGAGATCTTGGGTTCTATTTCCGGTCCGGGCAACAAAAAAAAACAAATAAAAAATGTGAAGTTTCAATTTTCTACTAAAAGTAACGTTGCCACTTGCCCGGGATTGGATAAGTGCCCGGCTACAGTCCACTACCACATTGTTTGACTTAATGACTTCGGCTAGTCGTGAGTGCTCTGGTTGTGCAGTTAGGCAGAACTAACCCTTCGGGGATATCTTCAGAAACCCACATTTAGAAATTGTAGCAACAAAATTAAACTCTTCAGCTTTTTAATATTAGTATGAACCGATTCTGTGATAAATTTGACCTTGCACAGAAAAATGTGGGAGAACATTGATCTCCAAACGACGTCATTTGAAAACGATCATTGCATTTGCGCATATTGCTAAAAATCTTCGAGATTCATCAGAATTGCACAATAAAAGAGAAATTAGCGGCTCAGGTGGTTCACCAAGCAAAAGTAATAATATCTTACCATTAACACAACCCTGGGTTTCATCTTTGAATTTTAAGTATTCACAATGCTGACATATTTTAATAATTTTTCCAATTAATATGAAAATGATTCTACTTTGAGCTTGACGCTGAACGCTAGCCGATCTTCTCCCTTGCGTCTGTTTAAATATCTCCAAATTCCTCAAAGACACTTAACGGTCAGCCTGTTCCGCAAGTCTGTTGAGTCTGAGTGTGGAGTAACCATTTTCGAATGCTAGCAAGTGATCATAATCCACAAAAACACTATTCTTGCCAACATTTGATTTGAGTTTCCCTAGACTTCCCCAGGGTTTCGTCATCAGATCCTCACCTGGTGACCATGGAACAACCTCTGAAATATACCCTTTCAAACAAAAAACGATTTTCCATACGAACATTCATTAAGTACCTCTTTTTACCCATTCTCCCTCATTTTTTAGTGATAAAAAGAAGCCTATATTCTTTCGTTTATCATAAAGTGTTTAATTACAAAGTTTCACTTTTACAGCTTTAAAAATGGCGAATTTACATATGAGCAGTCATCCCCTCTTTTTACCCACTCTCCCCCATTTTTTGCTATAAAAAGTAGCCTATGTTGTTTCGTTTATCATGAAGTGTCTAAATATAAAGTGTCTAAATACAAAGTTTCACTGTTACAACTTTAAAAATGACGAATTTCCATATGAACATTTATTCCCTCTTTTTACCCATTCTCCCCTATTTTTTTTGCAACAAAAAGTAGCCTATGTTGTTCCTCAGAGTCTATCCTATCTTTGTACCAAATTTCATCAAAATTGGTTTACTGGTTTAGGCGTGAAAGCGTAACAGCCAAAAAACAGAGTTACTTTCGCATTTATGATATTAGTAGGGAATTAGGGATTTTTAACCAATTTTGCTACTATGTAAGTATATCATAATTTCTTTGTGTGTTTTTCGTGAATGATAAACTGATGTACGTGGTTCATTGTTGTGGAGTTATGGTAAAAATTACTGTTAAATATTTTTCCTACGCAAATTGTGCCACCCCCTTTCACCCTCATAGGGGTTGATTTTCAAAAAATGCTTATATATTTATCTCATAATTTGTATTGCAGAGCATATGAAGCATGTTATTATACATATAAACCTTCCTCTTGAATCACTCTACCTATTGAAAAAAACCGCATCAAAATCCGTTGCGTAGTTTTAAAGATATAAGCATACATACATACAGACAGACGCGAAAAGCGACTTTGCTTTATACTATGTATAGATTAGAATAATTATATGGATGTTCAAAACAGTCTCAAAGTTCATTTGTTTATTCATTTTGTTCATGTATATGTTGAACATATATTTTTGAGTATCTTCGCGCCCATATTCCCGAAGAGGTAGGCAGAGGCACAGCCAGGGCACCCATGACTTGCCAAAGACACTAAGTCCCACAATGTGATAAGTGGTAAACCTATCGCCAATCGGGCACATAACCAATCCCGGGCGATGCTAGTTTTTTCTTAGAAAATTAAAAAAACACATTTTGTTTTTGTTGCCCGATCTGAGAATCGAATCCGGGACCTCATGAAATCGAACTAACACCAGACCGATTACCGTGCTCAAATTAAGAACTCGGGTTTTCCACTACTTTGTCAGCATTTAAGTCGTTTAAAGAGTATTCTATGTTACCTTAATTACCTACTTCTAAAAATATGTGTACAAAGTTTCATGATTATTGGTTTAGTAGGTTTCGCGTGAAAGTATAACAAAAAAACTTTATGATATAAGTAGGGTTTCCTGTATGCTGTCGAATGCAGCACCTCCAGCATTAATTTACTTAGGATACCTTTATCAAACACAAATTAATTATATGGAACATCCTGAACAGAGTCTCAAAGCTATTACCATGTTACTCCAGTCTATATTAAACTTGAAGTTTGGAGAGTGAACGTAGTATGTGTTGCCAAGTAGGTAATGTTTCTAAGTAGTTGCCGTAACGATGTTTAGTGAGTTTCGTTAAATTTTCTAGTTAATTGTTATTTGCACACACACATACACACACACAAACACACACTCAGAGAGAGAGAGAGAGAGAGAGAGAGAGAGAGAGAGAGAGAGACGCACGCAAATTTTTTAGCACTAATGTGTAAGGCAAAGGTGCAACCAGGGTACCCAGGATAACTTAAAGGTGCGTAGTCCCACAGTATAATAGGTGATAAAGTTATCGCTAGCCAGGGACTTATCCGATCCCTGGCATGATGCCAGTTGCTGTGTGCAGGTGCTGTGTTTATTACGAAATATAAAAATGTCATTTTTGTGTTGCCTGACCTGGGTACCGAATACGGTACCTCATGCAACGCTCACGTTAGATTACAAATGCGATAATAGATTAAAGATATATATAAGTATACATTGATAATCTAACAAAGTGTTTAACAAATTTCAAAGAACATTATCATGTGTTTGCATCTAAGTTAAACTATATATAAATCAAACGTATAAATTAATTTTATTATTAGCGTTTGCATTGCAAAGATAGAGTTTTTGTTATTATTATAAATTGTGCTTTACGTGTTGATGTTTGCCCTTCGTTAATAATTTATACCGTACATTATATTACTAGTACCAGTACCTTCTGGTATTTATAGAGCTAGATCAAAGTTTCTCAAAGTTTGATCTAGGGTAAATATCTCTCGACAAGTTGCACAAATTGAATGTAACTTATAGAAATACTTAAATAGATACCAGAAAAAACGGCCAGACACAGAAATAAAAAAAAATGTGTATGTACTTATGTACACGCGTTAGAAGTTATACTTCTTCGGCGTAATAAGATAAAAATCTTTTCAAAAAAAAATTCTTTTGCCTTATTTTACATTTGTAGACAAAATGACACTAACCATAGAAATAAAGAAATATTGTGAATACAGCTGTCAGCTCTCACGCAAACATACGTAGATGTCCTTACATTTACTTTGTTGGTACCTTTTTTTTTTGAAAAACTGAAATGTTATCTATAGCTAACTTCATCATGTCGGTTTTTCGTGACGGTGTGCGCGAGCATCGTAAAAATTTATTATTATTATTAACTCTTTATTGTACACAACTGATATTACAAACAAAATACTTAAAAGTAAAAAAAAGTACAAAAGGCGAGCTTATCTCTAACAAAAGAAATTTACCCTCTTCATTTTTTCCTAACGCGCCAAAAGAAGTTTAACTTCAAAATGTCTATTTAAAATAGGAAAATAGTCAACTATCCAATCATTTAGATGATATTTATATCTTTATAATTGAAGTAGATGTTATTACCTGCTACGATCAGAATGCTGTACACTTCTTTTGATTACTATAATAGAATGAAATGATAATGCTGCCATTAAAGCAAAACCATTAGGCTATTTATAAAATAATAAATTGTAAGTGATACGTGAAACAATACAAGTGTTTCTTCATTTAAAAATATGAAATCTTGAAAGTTTTACCAAGCGCCGACGATTTAAAATATCAAATATACTTTAATATATGTAAATACTGTTTAAAGACAAATGACGTTACACTTTGTTACAAGTTAGCAAAGCTGTCGACAAATTACTAAAGATTCAAATAGCAAAAGTTGTAAGACATGATATGATATAATATAATATAACAGTTTAATACACATTGATACAAACAAACAAACCAAATGTGGAAGGTATTTTTTCCTTGATTGCTGTTACATCAATGAGGTTAATCCCCCCCCAATAAGGTGACTAGATGAAATGATGTAAAACTGTCGACAGGGGTACATGAAGACATAAGTTTGAAATCCGCTGCTCCAGACTAATTGTAATGTGACCTGTATGAAAATATTTACTGTCGTCTAGGGAATATGCTCGAGTTTTGTTATACTATCCTAATTAATTATGTTACAGTGTTGATGTATTTATGTGTGCAAATATAAACCTAATTAGCGATAGTCGTTCTACATAATATCTTCCTATAACATTGCGATATCTTTTATCATAAGCTTTTAGAGTTCCGTAACCGAATGACGTAAAACTCTTTTGATTAGACGACCCATATGTTTGCACTTCTCGTAGGTTACAGCCACCCTAAAATATGTTTTTTTCTTTTTAAGATAAAGAAAGAAAAGAAAAAATATTTATTTGCGATATATGAGTGTTACAAAGATGTTACAAAATTATTTAAGCGTTTCAACATATTCTACCAACTTGTGGTGTGCAAATATTTAATAGGTTTTAATCAAATTACTAATTTTAATTATTTAGTTACAATCTACAACACACTGTATTTTGTATTTATTACATGATTATTTATTAATACAAACAATTTTTAGAATGTAAATTAATTTATCCCTATCTACCGTAAACTACCACCAGATAGCGAACAAGCATACGTCTATCCTGATGGTAATAGATAATCGTGACCTACATACACTAGGTATGTTGATAAGCGTCACTGTCTTGAGGCCGACGTGCTAGGTCAATTGTACAAATCTATCGGTCACCGTACCCTCCGGACCGGAACATAACTGTCACTATGGCGGATAAATAAGGCTCTCTACCTTGCCCTGCCCGGAAAAGTTGCACTACAACGCTCTACCACACCGTTGGTCTTATTGTAATGACCCTTTAATCCTCTGCACGCCTTTTAAGAGCTGTCTGGCAGGAAGGCAGATGATCTATTCTACACAGGAGACCCGAACGAAAACAGTGAAACAATTATTAGGACTAAAAAATACTTTTAAAAATGCTTTGTTGAAAGTTTGTGAGTAGGACGTGTGCTTTGTGATTTGCTTGGCTAATATTTTTTATCGAAAAATAAGGATGTAAAAAATATATATAAACACTGCAAATACTACCCACATTTCAATAGTAATAATTAATAGGTCTGTAAAAATTAAATAGAGATTTCGAAATCAATTATTTTTCAAAGTCGATCGTTTGAGAAATGGACAGTTCTAAAGTGACAAAATGTGCACCCCGTCTAACTTTACGTGCGCTTCCGTGCGTGCGTGTGCGTGCGTGTGTGTGTGTTTGTTTGTATGTGTATGTGTGTGCGAAAGCTGAAGGCGTATACGGCTATCAGCTCATTTGCTAGCATCGGAATGGATATAATTTAAGTGTAAAGTAAGTAAACTTATGTGAGACCTAACAGTTAAAACACTAAGTGTTGTTACAATTGAGCTAGTCTGATGTTGGAGCTCGAAGTTTACCAGTAGACAATCCAGGGTTACGTCTCCTACATAACCCTGGAATGCCTATTGGTAAACGTATCAAGTTTTGATTTGTTAGATTCGCCATAACCAAATCTGTTCACATTTTGTGATACTGAGAACTTAACCAAGACCTGATGAAAGAACCGAAAGATGGCTGATAGATCATAGTGTAAAAGTTACAGTATTTTTTAGTAATGTTTTTAGTTTATCTGAAGCACTTATGTGTATCTGTTTGTGGCGTCATAACTTGAAAGGATGGAGTGTGTGTCGGGGGTTCATAGTTTTTTTTAAATTTTAAGTTTTTTTTATGATATTGGAAGGCAAACAAGCAGACGGATTTCCTGATGGTAAGAAATGTCCGCCGCCTAGAGACACCAAAGGTGGTGATGGTGCGTTGCCAACCTGAGGCCGGGATGTTACGCCTTGAGTAAAAGTGAGTTTACCGGCTACCTAACCCTCTAAACGTTATGGCGGCAGGAATAGGTAAGACGGTGGTACCAATCCGGGTGAGTCGACGCGAAACTCAACCACCTACTCAGATGTCACGGTGTTAGTGACGGTAAGCCTATGCTCGCCTTTTACGAGCTGCCTGGCAGGAAGGCAGATGATCTATTCTGCAAAGGAACACGGGGGTTGATCCAATCGGGGACCAACAGATTACCTATATTTGTTCATTTAATTGACGATGACTAAAGACAAAAACTAGATATGCCAGTTTCTAAATTGTCCGACCAACACTTGTTAAACATTTGATCAGCTAAACAAATAGCCTATTGATATCGTGCATTCCGATATAGAAGCTTCATTTCAATGAAAATTGGTGATGTATTAGTCATCCATTGTTTTGATTCCCAGTTAAATGGCCGCGATAATGTTATGGAAACTGACGTCATACGTGTCAATGATATCTTAAAGATGTTTGAGATTTATTATTCGATGAACGGGAACGTTCAACAGCTCGAAAGTTTTTGTTTTGCCTTGCTTTCCACACTAATGTGTGAACATCATCAGCAACAGACTGACGTTGCTCTGTCACGGCAAACGCTGAACCGATTTCGATAAAATTTTGGTATGCACATAACTAAAAATCGAAGTCGTGGGCAAACATCTACTATGTTGTAAGAGTTAATTAAAGTCATATTATGTGATTAGGTAGGAGATATGGTGTTTGCAATCAAAAGACATTGTTAGCGTTGTATTTATTTTAGCTTAAGCAAATAGATATTCATGTTGAAACCACTCCTGAGTTAAAATTGGAAAAATTTTAAAAATATGTATATTGCCTCTGTGGTCTAGCGATTCGATGTCGGACTAAAATCGAACGATTTAATGTTCTATACCTAGGCTGTATCACTTTTTGTATAGAGACGAATCCTGCTATCTGGGCATTGGGTCCCACCCAAAGCCCAGATAGCAGGATTCGTCATATATATACCTAGTCTTGCCATAAATATTGTAATAAAGAAAAAAAATATTTTTTTAACTGCAAATAACATATATTACTTTTACAGTGTGTTAGTTTAATACATA
>NJDD01000391.1:198031-279578 GCA_002245505.1 Calephelis nemesis
AAACACAATGAACAATCGTATAAAAATGACAGATTCGAAATTCAAATGTAATATTTTTTTATTTTTAAGTGTAACAGTATTTATGGCCAGACTAAGTACATACATACACAAATACGCTGATAGTCTAATGTAACAAAAACATATTTGATTTCAGCTTGGTGTCTCTCCAGTCACTGGAGCTGAGGGAAAACCTGCTTAGATCTCTCCCCGAGTCATTAAAAAATCTCACCAAGTTGGAGAGGCTGGATCTCGGCGATAATGAAATCGAGGAACTGGTAACTATTATTTTTTTATGATATTGGAAGGCAAACAAGCAGACGGATTTCCTGAGGGTAAGAAATTCACGCCGCCTAGAGACACCAAAGATGGAAATGGTGCGTTGCCAACCTGAGGCCGGGATGTTTTGCTTTTTTTTTTCAACATACAACTCTTCTTCTTGGGGACGACTGAGGTAATTTTCATTAGCTATTGTTTTTAGTATGATACTGGAAGGCAAACAAGCAGACGAATTTCCTGATGGTAAGGAATCCACGCCGCCTAGACTACCACCGAAGGTGGTAATGATGTGTTCCCAACCTGAGGCCGGGATGTTAGGCCTCGAACATTAAGTTTACCGGCTACCTTATCCTCCCAACCGGAACACGATAACGGCTAGCGCTGACGTTATGGCAGTAGGAATAGGTAAGGCGGTCATACCAATCCGGGCGAGTCGCTGCGAAACTCTACCACCTAGGATGTCACGGTGCTAGTGACGTTAAGCCTATGCTCGCCTTTTACGAGCTGCCTGGCAGGAAGCCTAATGGTCTATTCTGCAAAGTAGCCCTGAACAACACGGCTGTTGAAATAATTTAGCTTACAAAATTATTGTAATTGTGCAGTAAGTTTTGAATTATGAAGTGTAAGTGTTAGTTTACTTGCTTCTGCCATCGCAACGTCAGTGGTCGTCTATGCTATGTTTCCGTTTGAAAAATAGGATAGCTGGTAAACATATTCACCTGATTTAAATTTAAGTTTTAAATTGGCCTATTCAATAATTGAAGTATTTGTATCTAGCTGTTGCCCGCGGCGTTGTCCGTGCGGTCTCACAGGAACATGATTTTGCTATAAAAATACCTTTGTGTTAATCCTAATTACCCTCTGTGTGTGTAACAAATTTCATGAAATTCGTTTCAGTAGTTTTTGCATGAAGTGGTAACAAATAAACAGACAAACTTTCGCATTTGTAATATCAATAGGATTATCTATAGCATGTAAATTTTAAGGTGCAGTTTGTATTATATCCGCTTTTGAAATAAAGTGAAAATTGTTTATTTACGGAATATGTGTAGTTAAAATAACTTTTAAGTACACGAACATAATCCACCACATTCTTTTGTGCGTTTTTTTGATTAACATTTAAATTAATTAATTATTTATAACTTCAATAACAGTTTAATATTTAATTTTTTTTACCTACTAAACTACAATTATACTTTTTTCATTTTTAGCCTGGTTTCATCGGCGAGCTACCAGCATTGCAAGAGCTTTGGTTAGACCACAACAAACTTCAGTACTTACCTTCGGAGATTGGCAACCTGAAGGCTTTGGTGTGCTTAGATGTTAGTGAAAACAAATTAGAGAAGATTCCAGAAGAAATTGGTGGGCTCACAGCGTTGACGGACCTGCATTTATCACAAAACATGTTGGAGACGGTACCGGATGGTATCGGGGACCTGTCAAGTTTAGCTATACTTAAGTTGGACCAAAATAGATTACACACATTGAATGAAAATGTCGGAAGGTTGGTATTAGATTATACGTTTATATGAACACACATTTGCATACATATATACATATCTTCACGCGAATACCCTTACAAGGTAGGCATAGAGTATCGAGTGCTAAATGTCACGATCCTTGCCGACCTGCATGGTTTTCTCGCCTCATTCATTACTATTTTCATATAAACATGCTATTTTGATACTCTTGACACCGCCCTCGGAAAAACCCCAGTGGTTTGATCGTGGAACGTCGGTACCTACCTCGGGTACCTACATCCATCCACATTCATATTGTATACCTGCGTTATCAATCTTTCATCTATCATTGTTTCTACGTGATCAAACTCTTTCTCATTTTAACACCAACACTTTATTTCGATCTCACTCATTATCGGATCTCACTGTTACATGTAGCGCTCACATTTCGACCGCATTGATTCTACTTTCTACTGTAATGCTTTTTCTGACATACCCAACTCTCGCTTCCATACAACGACGTTGGGATAAGAGCAGAATTAGACAAAGCTAGTCTAGCATCCTGGCTCAAAACCAAAGAAGAAAGATTTTTAAAATACTATTTTATTAGCGTTAACTAGCGGTTTCGCTTTATATAGCTCGATTAAAATAGATGTCCACGTTGAAAATTTCTTTAGAGTGACTTACCTTATTCGTCAACACATTTAAATGATTTCTTCCGACTTCTCTGATACTGAATCGATTGCGACGAAAACATCTCAGATTATTTTATGATTATGCGACATTTTTTCCAGTTTTATTGGAGCGTTCTTGACGCCTCCTTGTTACATTTGCCTTACTATTTGCTTATGCATTGCTTAGGCATCATTTCCACGATACGCTACATGTATAAGAAAGTAATAAATTAAAAACAATTACCTTTCCCACAAATTGATATAAACACTTATATCAATTTCTCTATGTAGGTCTGGATCTCCTGTGTAGAATAAACCACCTGCCTTTCTGTCAGGCTTGTAAAAGGCGAACAAAGGCTAATTAGGTCATTATCATCAGAATTATTGGTGGTAGATTGACGTGCTGCAACTTTTGCGGGTAGGGATCCACCGCGTCAACTAGTACTGCCGTCACAATGTCTGTCAATTTCAGATCCGGAGGGTGGGGTAAGCGATAGACTTGAACAATAAGCCTAACATACAGGCTTCAGGAAAAGTACGCACCTGTAACATCTATGGTGTCTATAAGCCACGGTTATCTCTTACTATCACGAGAGTAGTATGATTATATTTTGCAGACCTCTCATAACAAAAATATTACATTACTAGCTGCGCCCCGCGGTTTCACCCGCGTAAGTCCCAATCCCGCGGGAACTCCGGGATAAAAAGTAGCCTATATGTTATTCTGGGTCTTCAGCTACCTACATACCAAATTTCATCGTAATCGGCTTTGAAGTTTTTGCGTGAAAGAGTAACAAACTTTCGCATTTATAATATTAATAGGATATGCATGCCACTCAAGTACCCGAGGCGAGCTTTCGAAAAGTTGTATAATGTTTTAAAAGCCTTTTGGTTGAAAATACTTTGTCTGTATGGTTAGGATGTGTAGGAAGAATGACAGATGAAGATTGACAAAGCTGATATACAATGCGAAAGTGGATGGATGTAGGTACCCTTGGAGACCAAGGTTGACATTCCACGATCATATCGCTCGTATAGTCATATAGTGTTATAGATCATATTATAGTCTCCGAAACCGGCGTGTTTGTATGAAAAGGATAATGTGATAATAAATGTGGAAGAAGGCAGGCAGGTCTGCTAGTGAGGTTTGGTACTCGATACTTCCTGCCTACCCATTTAGGGACTTATGTTTGGATATGTACAAATATCCTCACGTGTACAAGTATCACATTATCCTTTTCATACAAACACGCCGGTTTCGGAGACTATAATATGATCTATAACACTATATGACTATACGAGCGATATGATCGTGGAATATCAACCTTGGTCTCCAAGGGTACCTACATCCATCCACTTTCGCATTGTATATCAGCTTTGTCAATCTTCATATATGTACTTTAGCTATCTCGAAATAAAAATGTCATTAACTTGTTTGTTTTACTTTTTAGGTGTACGAGCCTCCAAGAGCTTATATTGACTGAGAATTTTTTGATGGAACTGCCTAAATCGATTGGGAATCTCAACGAGCTGACGGTTTTAAATGTAGATAGGAATTCCTTAGCGGAGATACCGTTGGAGATCGGCAACATGCAACTGTTGGGTGTACTTAGTTTGAGGGACAACAAGTTGACCAAATTACCGAATGAACTTGGCAATTGTACTTCACTTCATGTCTTAGATGTAAGCGGAAACAGGTGAGACATTTTATCTTACTAGTGGTCACCCGTTGTTAGAATTTCGGCTATAATAAATTTTAATATCATGTTGGTGAGAATTTCTCAAGACCAACTACTTTGTTTCCAAACTTTTTAGTGCGCCATCTGTGATCTTTTATCGTTATCATCAGCATATTTGTTTGTGTGTGTTAAATGCATGGTAGTGTAGGTAATGTTTTATTTATTGATTTAATGTACTTTTTAAGCATTATTATAGAAAATATTAGCGTTCTGCACATCTCCTACACATAAACTATAAATGTGCCAAATTTTATACTCCTGCGTCCACGCAATTTTCGTAAAAAGGGGTCCAAAGTTTTGGCCATCACGTATTAATATATAGATATCATACAAATTTTCCCTACGAGGATCTAATCCGAACCTCGCGGTTAGTCGGTAGATTTAGGTAAGCACACTAACCCATGGACCAACGAAGCGGGTAAAATATATTTTAATCGTCTTTTATATTGTTTTGTTAATAATAAATGTTATTATCGACAGAATAATAAATTTGTATTTCTACGAGTGCTACGAGGTTTTTGTTATGAACATTCAATTTGTACAACAAACGTTTTTTGTTTTTATGCATACGTGTTTCCTAACATCAAAACAAGTTTGGAACTTCTTGTACCTGATCTTCACCTTTGTATTAAAGTTCAGAGAAAAACGTTGTGTATTCGGAGAATATTTCGATGTTTGATCAGTGCCAACGAATACACCAAAACGATAGCACTCGGTGACTGCAACATTAATATATTTGAAACAGAGATATGGCTTATCTTTATAGTAATCGAAAAAATTAATAAAAATTTTGGGTGAGGCTCTAAAATAAATATACGTTTTGATAAAATATTGCTAGCTGTTATCCGTGGCTTTACTCTTGTTTCCAAGTTATTTTCGTTTTCCTCGAATCCACTTATACTTCATCCGCCCGTCACCAGTGCACATACTGCCCGTAACATACAAATACGTTTCATATTTTTAATATTAATGCCGATACATTTATATTTGATCGCGTGTTCGACTTAATATATAAATTATATAAATAAATATGGAATTATTTAAATGATTTGTATCAAATGTAATATGTATACAGATTATTAATAATCTCAATTTCTTGCACACTATGCTGTATTTTAGGTATATTTACATAACAGAGGTGTAGTATCTCTGTTATGTAAAGTTTTGTAAAGACGTCACGTATATAAGTTCAGTAAAACTGCAAAAACCGACTTCAACTATTTCATAAGGTATAACGTCGCGATTTGATAGTTTTTTTCAGAGTTGATGATTCCGTTCATTTTTTTCCAAATTTAGTAATATCAACATCCTGCTAGCAGTTTTTAAGTTTTACTTAATAAGGCATACATTTTCTTTATAATTTGTTCAGTTTCTTTATAATCAGTTGAAGTGAAAAATGTATGCACTATTAAGTATATATATGAAAAAGCACTAGTCAAATCATAATAAAAATAATAAAGGACAACCTCGAATTTATAACCTATCTTTCGAAAGAAATAACCATCTAAATCAGTATTGGCCAAGTAATCGGATGTCAATCATACATATTTTTTTTTTAATAAAACATACAGTCGGATTGAGAACCTCCTCCTTTTTAAAGTCGGTTTAAAAGCTATTTCGTCTGAACGGCCTGCGAAGACTAACAGACCATCAATGGAAGGAACTACCTATATTATGATATAATTCCATTATAGGCGGTGTACATAAGGTGGTATTCCACTTATTCATTATCTTTCTCCAAGATTTATTTTTGCTATTTTGAGTGAAATGTCAAAATTTATGATTTTCGGAGAAGTTTTTTCAATAGGAAAAATCTTTCATATATATTTCGAAATATATCATCATCATATATCATATCATATTTTATAGATATTTAATCAAGTGTACATTGGACAAAGATATTGGATAAGTAAAATACCACCCCAACAGTACCATATAATATAATATATGGTACCCTATAATATGATATATGGTAGGATAAATGAATTTCGGTAAATCTTATTTCGAAATAGTTAAAAAATCTGAATGCATCATCCAATTTCGCTACTCTTTAATAAAGAGGTCAAGCAATTCATAAATGTGAAGAGCTTTTTAAACTCGCTTTTTATTTGCCGTTTCGTATTTTAATTCTAGCGACGCTCAAGTTACCATAAAATGAACTCATTTACTATTTTAATGTAATATAATAAGAAGCGTTGTAAATTTTTAATCTACTTAAAAAACCAGGCGTTTGTCGATTCGATTGTATGCTATTTTTGTGTATGTTTGTTAAGCTATTACTTAGCCAATTAAGAAACGATTTTGTCGGTCCTTTTTACTTGCACGATATTAGGATGGTACCAAATAGATTTTATTAAAATCCGACTGGCGGCTTTCGAGTTGTAATTAGTATTTCATACATGTTTTTTTTTAAACTTATTTTTAACCTTATAACAGTATTTTTTTTAACCTTATTTTGAGACAGCCGAATTTTATTGAATGTTCGAAGGGAGAAATATATTACTAACGAAAGACAAAAACTCCCACGAGCCTTGCTATCATTGTTTTTGATAAAATGCTATTTTTCGAGTACCGATTCTTTTTATGCAAAAAATATATTATATTTTTGTTTAGTTGTTTATGAATGTAACACTTAATTTTGCACCTAACTCCGGCCTACTATAGGGCCAAATTTTAAACCATTCACCGGGAAGCTGTGACTATGCAGTTTCAGCATAATAGCAAATATGGCAAACTCATTTTTTTCTAAGGTCTATAATATTAGGATTTTTTTTATTTTGAAATACAATTACATATATGGACTACTACCACAAAAGAAAATGAATGCTGAAATCCCAGATTTTCAGAGATATGATTTTTTTTATAAAGTACCGGCTTGTTACCGGATTTTGAGTCAAAGTTGTCGAAGTTTCAAACAGAATATACTGTATGACATTGTAATTTATGATGTTATTGTAATTTTTGTCGAAATACATGTAAAATTATGAATTATTAAGTATAACTCAAAAAAAATATAGCAAGATGTTGACAAAATTTTTGCAGTACCGTCTAAGTTATTCATTGGATCTTCTGATAAAGGAAATATCAAAATGCGACGAATTTTGTTTTTTGTAGTTTTACTGCACCTTAATTATTATATAGGAGATGGACAAGAAGATTACTTTATTAAATATCTATATATATAAAAGAAAGTGGTGTTAGTTACACTATTTATAACACAAGAACGGCTACACCGATTAGGCTGAAAATTGGTAGGGAGGTAACTTAAAACCGGGAGAAGGACATAGGATACTTTTTATCCTGTTCAATTGTGAGGAAACTGGAAAAAACAACATTTTAATTTTTCCCATACAAACTGAACGGGCGGAACGAAGTTCGCGGGAACAGCTAGTAATAATATAATTTCTTAAGTCAGTCAAAAATATATAAGGTCATTCTCATGGTACGCAAAAGCTGCCTACAAAATAGCCGCATGTAAGTAGTTTATTGGTCTCGTCTCTTATCAACATCAAAGTATCAATTAATAAATTTGCAAAAAATATCTTTGATATTTGACGCTTTTAAAATTAAGTATGCAATTAACAAATCGATTAATTTTTATGGCAACAATAATCCTTTTGAGCGCTTTGCCGTTTATCGGATGCCTTCGACACCTAGTCATGTCCCAACTAGTTTTATCATATTTGCTGATAAAATTTACTTTTTTTTAAATTTATGATGCTATCTTTTTAGTTTTTACCATATCGGAAGTCATCAAAATTTCAAATAGTATTTTTTTATTACAAACATATTTTTCTTATCTATACATAAAAAAATGAAACTAAGTCTGTACGTGAAACATTTTTAATAGCAATGATTTCTATGTATTTAAGACTACACAACGCAAAATTTTTTTTAAAGTTGGGTTATCTGTTTTTTTTCACGCAAAACAACAAAAACGGATTTTTAAAAAAATTTATGTAAAAAACTATCCCAGTTTATAGTCCGGCTCAACATTTAATATTCATTTTGCTGCTGGAAAATCTTTCATTCCTGTCAGTAATCGAAAAGTCACTTCAATATGTGTAAGAAATGGCGGGCAACAACTAATTCTAATATGAAGTTGAAGACGTTGTCAGTAAAAATGTTCATAATATCTTTTTCCAGGTTACAGTATCTGCCTTATACATTGGTGAATTTAGAATTAAAAGCTGTATGGTTATCGGAGAATCAAGCTCAACCTTTACTGACCTTCCAAACCGACCGAGACGAGACGACCGGGGAGAACGTCCTCACTTGTTTCCTATTGCCGCAACTTAGCTATACACAACAACCAGGTATGCAGGGGTCACTTAAAAGGTTTATTCCAACACACAGCTATGATGCTTTCACTGTAAAATAACGTTCAATGTTGTTTTTAGTTATGAAGTATTTTAATGTCATAATCTTTAAAGTCCGAATCATTTAAATGTTTAGTGCAAAATAACAAAATTTATTTGCCTATTTTTGATTTTTCTCTCGTTCAATAAATATGTACAGTAAGCAAATGAAACATCTGACCCCCATACAATACTTTCAAAGTACTTGTAAGGGGGTTCGTTTGCTTACTGTACTATTCCGACTAAAAGTAATGGGTGTGTGTATTTGATGTAAAACGTGCGTGCGTATGCGTAAAACGCACTTGCAGTATGATTATAGTTTAGTGACAAAGATGGAATTGGTACTACTAATTGGTACTAGCTTATCCGTCAATGGTTGATCTAAAAATGTAATATTGATATAACGTAATAAAATTTACGTCCTAAATACACATAAAAAAAAGTAAAAATCGTTCGAGTCATTTCAAGACAGTTACGAATTTCGAGAAGAAGAGATTTAAATATATAAATTGAAAAATAAAACATAAACGCTTTATTTGACATAAAAAAATTTCATCAATACGTTCCATTTTACAGTAAAACGAAATAGCTGACCCCCTTATAGTACTTTGAAAGTATTGTACGGGGGTCAGATATTTCGTTTGCTTACTGTATAATGGAATGTACTGTCCCGATTTAAAGTAATTGACAGAAATATGATTTGGACCCGTATCTTGAAATAAACAATTTAATAATATAGTATAAGTTTACGATGTGTTAATTTTTTTTTATACTAAACTAACAACAACATTGAACAGAAACGGTTTTTGCTTTCCACTTAGCATCATTAGTTTTCTTTAAATATTTTACAGCAAAAGAACAGAAATTATTTTGGTACTGTATATTTAGCAATAAAAATATCTGTTGAAAGCTTAATTCAAGTGACGGGCGTCGAATTCACTTCGACAAAACTCGTGATTAAGCATGCGTTTACATACTTACGTGCGTTAACAAAAGTCGCTCACGATGCCTACAAACGTAAAGAATGTTTATTGTTTTATAAATATTATAATCACTAACCAAATATTTTCATAGTTCAAATCATAAACAAGTGATTTTTACACCGTGTTAAACATAAAAACTGGCATGAGCGTCAGCATCTGCCATTTGTCAAGTTTAATTTGGGATTAAATTATTCAAAATTAGTCATAAATCGTCATAAAAAGTCATGTCACGATCTTGGTTAAATAAAGCGGTTTCCCTAATACTGAAACTGATTTGGTACGATATGGCGGTCCAAGGAAATGCACGATACATTAATTTCTTCGTGAGTACTTTACTTGTGTACTATGACGACGAGTACAAAGTGTCACCAAAATTGACTAATTTTACTCATTACACTGACCATCTGAAACTCTACGGTTTTCCTTTAACACAGAATGAATTTACTTCATCATATAGAAAGAGGTTGTTTTGTGTTCTAATTGAACTGAACATGTATTAGAAGATTCGAGATTTTGTTAAAGCTTCTTTTCTGTTCTTTTGGTTGTATAGTTTTATGCACATCAAAGTAGTTGTATATTTTTGATATCTTGTCACCACTGCGTCTTTTTTATGAACTATAAAATGTAAAAACATAAAATTCTCATAAAATATTGTCACCCACGAATTTATAAATTACTAGTGGAAGTTACACTCCTAACTTAAAAAAGGACTGATGTAATTTCCAAATATTGCTGACTCTCTCTCTAATATACCGGCCACTCTCTTAGTTTGACTTTATTTTTTATGTTTTTATTTTATGATATCGAACAAGCAGACGGATTTCCTGATGTTATGAAATTCATGCTGCCTAGAGACACCAAAGGTGGTAATGGTGCGTTGCCAACCTTAGGCAGGTATGTTAGGCTTCGTGCAAAAGTAAATGTACCGGCTACCTTATCCTCCGAATTGGAACATTTCAACGACAAATGCAAACGTTATGGCAGCAAGAATAGAAAAGGTGGCGGTAACAATTCGAGCAAGTAGCTGCGAAACTCTACCTCCTAGACAGGTGTCACGGTGCTAGTGATGATAAGCCTGTGCTCGCCTTTTACGAGTTGCCTGTCACAGGAAGGCAGATGGTCTATTCTGCAAAGGAGCCCGGACCAACACGGGGACTTTGACTTCACAAGACTCTGAAAGAGAGGTTTCAGAGAGATTCAGCAAGATTTGGAAATGATCTCAGCTCTCTGTTAGGAGTGTAATCACCAGTAGTAGTCTATAGCTTCATGGTCTGAACATATGAATATGGTCTGACATTAGAATTCGCTGGAGCTGGAGTATTATGATCGTGTAATGCTATAAATGTTGTTTTTGCATATGCTTCTTGTGCTTCCTTTTTAATTGTGCAAACGTCAGTAGCTATTTAAACACATTTTAATACTATTTTCACGTAATATTATTTAAAATATTATTTTATTAATACAAACGAAACCACATAATTTAGCAAATTAATGGTTAGAAGTTAAACAATTACAGCAGATGCCTAAATGCGGAAACCTATTCGGACTCCATTAGTGGTGGTGGGAGGTGGGAACTTTAAGTTGGGTTGTCACATGCGAAGGACGTGACAATGTGTATTGTTTCCCGAGCTCTTCCTTTATTCGTGTTCTGGGTGCGGAGGTGGGCGGTGGGAACGTTAGTTAGACTTGTCACATTCCGTGTCACCTCTCGTCACAACAGTTACACTGCTTACGCGGAATTAGTAAAATAAAAGCTTATTTTATGTCTATTATGATGGATTTCCGCCAAGTAACGCATAATTAAATAGAATAATTACATGTAAACATGTAGTTCAATGACTATTTGATAATAAGATTGGCTTTCGTTATTAAGGGATTATTCATTCATTCACTCAACCTAATTTACTTTTGCCTTTTAGATATGCCCAATTAATGCCTTCTACAAATAAACTAGGTACATTAAAAACTCTGCTTGGTAAATTCTTTTATATTTTTAAGGATTAAACTTTAGGCATAATTTGTAAAAAAAAATTGTTATGTCAACCTTGGTCTTCCCGGGTACCTACATCCATCCAAATTCGCATTGTATATCTGCTTTGTCAATCTTTCATCTGTTGTTTTTTCTACATGTCCGAACGAGCGGAGCATGCTCTTTCTCATTTTAACACCAACACTTTCTTTCAATCCCACTCTTTTACGGATATCCCTGATACGAATGCGATCAGCGAGCGTAACCCATCAGATTTTTCGTAGTGCTCTCATTTTGGCCGCATTTATCCTATTTTGATGCTTTTTCTGTCAGATCTAACTCTCGCTTTATGATTAAGTTTTAATAAAATATATTTTACTAGCGACCCGCCCCGGCTTCGCACGGGTATAAAATATACATATTAACCTTCCTCTTCAATCACTTTGTCTGTTAAAAAAATCCGCAACAGAATCTGTTGCGTAGTTTTAAAGATTTAAGCATACAAAGGGACATAGGGACAGAGAAGCAACTTTGTTTTATACTATGTAGTGATAATTAATTAAAAATAACGAAAACCTTTTTCTTGTTAATATTTTTGAGTAGAAAAAAGTTTTTACTCCCACAAACAATATCCGTAATAAATTTGATTACAAAATTAAAATGTGCATAAATAGTTTTTTTTTTTTATAAATAGCTACTGACTAATGCTTGTTTTGTTTTTGCTGTGTAAATATACTAAAGTTACTTTTGACACTTGTCACACACAAATAGAGTTGGATCATACGTCAGAGGTCGGCAGTGGCACCTGGTTCAGGGATCACAGATTTAATTCACAATCACAAGAGCTTGATAGAATTAGAGGTAAGTCACAGAGTACGCTGTATTCGACACTTCCGCTTTACCACATTTTAGATTTTTAAAAGAAGTTTATCTGGTCCATTCATTTATATCATACTTTTTACAAAAAAATGCTTATGGGTGTTAAGTGCCCGTTGTCTATCTTTATTTGTTTATAAAATAAATACCGTAACGTTAAAATAAAAAAAAAAACTTCGGATAGGGTATGCTCTCAAACCACTCAGAAAAATCCAAAACCTTGGAAATGCAGACCTGGTAAAAAGTCGGATTTTCAAATTTTTCAAGATGGTAGCCATTTTTTATTTATGACATTAGATAGCGAACAAGCACACGACTCTCCTGACGGTGAGAGACAGTCGTGGTTTAAAGACATTAAAGGTGTTGTAGGGACGTCGCTGCCTTTGCCTAAAACGCTAGACCCATTGTGCAATCTACTCACTACTCTACCCACTCTACATTCTATCGGAACATGACACTATTATCGTGGCAAGAATGGACAAGACGGTGAATTTTATTTTATTCGATATTACAGCGAACATGGCCTTCTGAGGGTTAGAGATAACCTTGGTCGATTAAGCACCATATATATGTGATAGTACGTCGCTGTCTTGTGGCCGAGGTGTTGTGTCAATTTTGCAAGTCTACCGGTTACCTTACCGGAACCTGACAGGAATAGGTCAGGTGGTAGATTCCTACCCTTCTAGTTGCTACACAGCACTCTTCCACCAGTGGTCTTTTTAGGTGAAAACCCACGTCATCCATGCTCGCCTCCTAGGAGCTCTCTAGTAGGGTGGCGGCAGAGGTCTATTCTACACGGGGGTCCTCCGGTCCTCTGTGGAGAACGCGGGGACTAGGTATTACTTACGAAGCAGTTCGTATAGCAGCTGATTTTCTAAAAAAAAATAATGTTCTGTCTAGACTCATTTCAAATTGTCACAAAATATACTGATGTGTCTCACATTTTGTGATGGTAAAATAGTTAACCATAAACGTTCAAGTTACTATGTGATTACTAATTTGATGTAAGCATTTCCTGTCTTTTTTGTTTTCATGATGTTGAAAGACGATTGCAATAAAAATTTAGATTAAGTAAAGCAGAACGAATACAAACTTTTAAAATAAAGTAAATGAATGGACCAGATATATGTTTAGCAGATGCGAGCCACAATTACTCTTACCGTTTATTTACAGTGATATAAAAGTTCAATTGAATTAACTGCTTATTTGTAATGTGTGCTCATTAAGAATGGTATTAGGATGAAACCTAATACTTTTCTTAACAAGCACACTATTTCACAGCTGTGCAATACAGCGTTTTAAAAAAGTATTCTCCTTGGGTTGTTTCTGAATTTAAAGAAATCTTGAATACATATTGTGTTTTTGCCTATTCCCCTGTTTGTTTCAATACGCAATACTTATTTCATAGTTCTCAAAAGATCAATACTCTTACTTAAGGATAAATTTCATTAAAATCAACTACTATTATAAATTGTAATTATAATAACACGACTGGTAATTCTGCTGTGCACAAATATAATTTATATCGTTGCAAAAAATAGCAATAACTTAAAATTACTTTAGTGAATGCGCAACAAAATTACCGCCATTGTTAGTTTAATGAAAATAATAAAATTCTTACACGATTTACTAGGCTGTACCTCCCGTATCGTGTTATATTTTAAACGATTCATTTCTATCCACGTTTGAAAAGTGCTGGACTGGTTTTAATCTGCTTATCCTTTTTATAAGATCTAAATTTAAATGTTATGAAACAATTCCTCTTATTTTACCCATATTTTTTAACAGGAATACTTAAATCAATCATACTTCCTTACTAGTTTCTTCATTGCACCTCGTTGTGCTTTTCAATCTAACTTCAGTTTGAATAAAGTGTATACTAAGACATTACATTTACACTTTAATAAATTATTTTTAAAGACTCAAACAACACATACATATAATATTACCAATATCTGCTTTTAATGTGTGGTTTGGTATAAATGTTCTATGTCCTGCGATCAATGTTATCTTTTGTGACTGGTCAATGTTTTGAACTTCGTTTTTATTGAATTTTTTTTATAGTATATCCCCCTAAGCTACCTGACACGTCACATATACTGAATATACAGATATAACTTATGTATGTATGATTATTCAATATTTCTAACTAAATAATGAAATTGTGTGTAGAATGTAATTACTAATAAGTTTTATGTGTCGTCCAGAATCAACTGTATCTAGAGACCGGGACTCCGATGATGATTGGGAAGAAAAAGAAGCATCACGCACTAGTACTGTCAAATTCACTGAAGATGTTATGGAAGCGAAAGAGGTGAGAATATGCTGTTGTCCTTTCCTCTGCAAAAGACCAATTTCTCATAACATTAGACGTAATTATAAAAGATTTCGTTATGATTCACTTGCTTTTAGCAATGTTGGCACTAGTAGGGAAAAGTTTAGGAAGGCAGGAAGATGGTTTAGGGACAAATATAACAAATGTTCAAGGGAACGAGCTTATTTAGCTCTCAGTTCTTTGTTTGTAACATTAGAATAATGTATATCCTCATTAAATTATTATTAATTTTATTTTGTTATTAATAAAACAAATAATAATGTATATAAATACAAAGCACAGCTATATGCAATGTCATATGTTTCAATCTTTTGCGCACGCTTTGTCATTTAGTACACTTTTTAAGTTAAAACTTTATATTATAATGTAAAAGTGGCAAAGCACAGATTAATTTATAGAGTCTGTAGAATCTATGTGTTTTAGGGGATATATATACCATTGTCGTGTGTATTTGTGTTAAGATTGGCACGAAAAGGTGGTGCTGATATTAGGTATGTTTTACGTAATTACTTTTCAAATAATTTTAGCTTCTACCATTTTAAAACTGCTAATATTTGCATCATATTTTTTTTATTGTTATAATGTTATAGCGTCGTTCAATCAATTAAGAGTATACACATATAAAAAGAAAAGAAGTTTTCTTTATGTTTAATATAAGAGATTTGTCCTGAAACAGTGTGCTCAAAAACTAGCGCGTTAGTATCTTTCTTTGTGAACAGATAGAGTCCCAAAATCAAGGAAGCTTGTCAATTTACCAAAATAAGGAACATCAATCACCTCCGTACTTGTCAAGATTATGGACCGTGTATTGAATAGATAACTTATGATTAACCTGTAAGAATTACCTTCCAGTGATCGTTAATAAGGTTTCTGTCGTTACCGATCTAATGGGGATCTTGTAGTTCGTGCTACCCACTTGTTTAAAGAGATCGACACATCGCAGGCTTTTGACGAGGTGTAGCAAGTCTGTCTCGTTGACAAGCTTCCTTCATACGGAAGTCAAACTAGTCTATATGACTGGATATCGGATTTCCTGAACGGGGGGTAAAACTTAATAACCATCGATAGTCGGAATTGTTCTCAATTAATTCAGGTGTTTCTCAGGGATCGGTCCTTTCTCCATTTGTGTTTTTAATGCACGTTAATGAACTGATAGAGTATAATATCCTTGGATACGCTAATGACAGAACTGCTGTGGAAAGATATGTCTAAATTACAAAACAGGCCATCACACCACTTTTTCAAAACGTATCCCTGAAAATTGCAGACCATGTGCATTTAAATGGCTTTGAATTGTATACTTTTTTACAATTCGTTGAATCCAAGGCAGAATCAGCAACAAAAAAGCTTAACATGTTCACTAAGGTTCAACAGTATTTTATGCTTGGACTGCTTTAAAAATTTTTGTCATGCTCAGGTCCAATCTAGTATTTAGTGTTGTTGCTGAGAACAGTATAAAACAAGTATTTCTTTTCCACTCTGTACCTCTCTTATTGAATGCAGAGGGATTGGTAGGTGTCGATGCTTTAGAAATAGCTTGATATCTTTTAAAAAATGTATTATTTAAAAAAATATTAGTTTGTTATTTTATTTGTCAGGACTTCTTAGGTGATATTGTTATAATTTTGGTTAAAACTTGTATGTACACTTTATTATAATTACAAGTGTCGCAGGAATTTCAGCCGTAGGGTTTACTAGTAATCTATATTATTATATTTATATATTTTAAAATATTATATTATTTTTTTGTTTATTATAGCAAAGTTTGTTAATGAATTCAGTATACAATAATAAAAGTTGTTGTCAATTTTTTTAATTATTTAATAATACATTTTAGTGATCACATATTTTATCAAACACAACTTTTACAAAAGTTTCATTGTCCTCTGACAAAATTTATGGGAACTTATTCTTTTTTCGCGATTTTCTAAAAGTTATAGAACAAAAGTTATTGATGTACTAAAGCCGCCCTAGAAAGGTTATGTGTTAATTACCAGTTACCCTGTATGTTAAAAAATATAATACTTGTATATTTTAATAAATAATAACTATCAGTAAGTCACCAAGGTATATTTCAATTTAATCCCTAAAGCCACGTCTCAAAAGAATCTGCAATGAATACAATTTTTTTGGTATTGGTATGGCTATGTTGATATTTAAATATTTAAAAAGAACAATACTTGTACCAAAAAACATAATTACTGCATATGATTGCAAGTTTGACAAATTTTGTAAATTTAAGCGTCAAATTTACAAATTATATTTTTAACTGGCAAGAATTTGATATACCTATTTTAAGTGAAAACTAATATTTAATGAAGAAAATTTGTATGTTGTCTACAGGTTTCAACTATGTTTTTTTTTAATTAATTTAAATATCTCCTTTTCCATGCTCAAAATACATACTAAACAGAAGATTATACCAAAGATTTGTTGGCTAGTATAGAAGATGTTAACCAAACGGCAGTAAATGGTGCTATGCGGAAACATATTATGTCTTCCTGGTTACCTAATTTAAATTAAGCCAAAAAATGATGATTTTAATTAACATGAGGTTAAGTCAAAAATACTGTTTGACATGTCTGTTGTTGCTTTATCATCAAGCACCCAAATATTTGAATAAGACTTTTCCGAGTTGCACACATTTTCATTAAAATATTTTACTTCAACATGTACACTTACTGACCGATGAAAGACAGCTAAAGTAGAAACAAATAAGTAGTTGAAACCATGCAAACTTGCACCCTTAAAGAAGTTTGATGAAAACCGATATACGATTTTTCTTTTTAAAAATGATTATGTGAAGATTATTCATTTTTGTAGTTTATTGTTTTAAATGTAATGTAACATGTAATTAAATATTATGTGCCTCTTCTAAAAATTGCTACAGAGCACAAAATTTTCTAACCTTTTTATTTTACGTATCAGACTCAAATAGAAGGGCTCTACTTAAAAGGAAATATGTCATTCTTAAGTAGATTTATAAATAACAACTCCAAAGCTCAAATAGCTTGCAGGTTCTTGTTCTTACATAACATTACTAATGCAATTAATATTTTTTATTATGCATATTTTGACATTGGGTAAAACACATCTGTTTCTTTCCCTAGACTTCAAATTATTAAAAATATGTGTTTGAAGATAGCTTAAATAAAGTTAAAATTAAAGAAGTAAGTATAAAGAGTGTGTAGGATCTAAATTTTATTTTCCACGTCATAAATTCGATCTGGAAAGATGAATATTTAATTTTAAGGTGACATCAATTCAGGAGGAGGCTGAAGATACCACATCCGATTCTTTCTTCGGTGCACAATCAATGCTAGGGCTGCAGCGGCCGTTAAACGTAGTCCGCAAACTAGTAACCACTCAGCGGAGGACGTCCTTGCAAAGACTCTCCTCTATAACTAACCTTGCTGAGGTACACGCCTGAAATGGAGTGCGGTCATAGACGAGCTAACTTTTTTACGTCCTCTAGAGCCATCCATATGTTACGTCATAAATTTCATGGTTTTTAAGTGAAAACTAATGTAGCTTAGTTAATTTATTTAGTTAAATGACAAGCTATGAAGTATTGCGTGAAACTGAATATAAGTTTTCACTTCTGTGCCCATATTTTTTATTACCTCCATCCCACAGCGCCATAGATTTGTTCACATACGACTATTTCGCAAATCCTTCCTAATTCAAACACTTCTTATGTTCAGTTGAACTTCTTAACCTTTGACTAATTTATGGATGGATAAATATTTGTTTTTGAAATATAAAAGGATACATATCTAAAAGTAAATTTGCTGAAAATGAAATTAAAAAACTTGAATGTAATTGAATATTTGTAATTTTTGGTAAATCAAAGTTTGTGAATGCACTCCAGGTCCGATTAGCTGCCTCCACTAGCCTTTTTCGTCCTCCGTTTTGTAAAAAGTATTTTGTCGCTGCGCATAGAGCTTAGCGGATTTAAAAATCGTTATAATACCTTAGACTTTCATCTCCCATTCTTTGCATAGGCCTTGGTTCCGCTTCATTTTTGATCTTTCGAACTGAAACAAACATGGCATGTTATATTTACCAAGTTTAATAAGAAAAACTGCACGTTTTTCACAACGTTTAAAATTTTTACACAAGAACTACTTTTTATCACTTGTGATATTTGCACTGCACTTAAAATTCTTTCCTCCGAGGCGTACATCGCGTCTTTGTATGCCAATAGCGAAGCATCGTGTGATATCATATCCTGTGATTCACCTATCCGTTACCTTAATACGCTTAATAGGTTAAATGAGAATTATAATTTTGGTCGCTTGTCATTGTAGGATTCCATAATGCTTTCATAGATTAATTACTCTGTAAAATGTAGATAGGATTTTTTAACTTGCAAATTATTGCGATTTTTTATTGTTAACTACAAATCTAGATGCTAGGAAATTTAGTGCATACTCTCATTTTTACTGTCAGATGAATATTACCATTCTAACAATATGTCCATTGGTACATTGGTCTTATTTATTACTGCCGCCTAAATATCAATGCTCGCCATTGTAGTATTTTAATTTAGAGTGCAGTTAGCGGTTAAACTTACTCTAGCATATTAAATTAAATGTGCCAAGGCATTGACCTTGGTGTCTTAAGCTGGTGATATAGTAAGAGGTATTTTACATTTAAAATACGAAATAAATTGAAACAGCGTAAAACGATATTCTATCTTAATCTACTATAATGTGTTCGCACATTATTACTGCATAAAATTTGCATGATATTTTAATAATGATGGCAATTAAAGTCAAAAAGTTATAATTGGAATATAATTTGCACTAAATTCTCAAAAAGATACATTTTCTGCAATCGCTGGTGTTAAACTAGCGAGAATCACAGCTCTTTTATACTTATTTTACTTTTTATCGTTTTGTAATAAGATACAGAGTTAGATAGTTTAAAATTGCTTTTAGACAATATTTTATGCTAAAATGACTTAGTAACTTGTAGTGATATAACACTTTTTATCTTCTTATGATAATATTAAGAATTAGATCGCTTAGATTTGCTTTTAGACGATTTTATGCAGAAAAGACTTAGTAACTAGTAGAAATATATCTATATTTTATCCTTTTAGACTTAGTACTCTTTTATAATTATAATCCTATTTCAAATGACATCAAAGCATGTTAGCATGATGTTTTGTCTCAAGTAGCGCCCCTAACATTTGATATTAGTTTGCAATATCTTAACATATAATTCGCATTTCAGACGCCATTTGTACGGCAAAACACACCTCACCCGAAGGAGCTCAAAGCGAAGGCAGGCAAACTATTTACGAGAACGCCAGAACAACAAGCAACTCAAGAGAAACCGAACGAACCACCAACTGCCAATGGAGTTATTTCTTCTTCTGAGCCTGTGCAAATACGAGCTGTAGAAGTAATCGAAGTAAGATGCAATTTTAATTATTCGCAATATAGAAGTAATTTATGCTGGCCTCATTTTTAATTATTCATTTTATTTTTTAATTATTCATACTACGCCTGTATTTCCCTTGTTGGTCCAGGATCCTTTGCAGAATAGACCATCTGCCTGACAGTAGGCAGCTCGTAAAAGGAGAGCATAAGCTTACTGTCACTAACACCGTGACGTCTGACTAGGTGGTAGAGTTTCGCAGTGACTCACCCGGATACGTACCACCGCCTTACCTATTCCTGTCGCCACAACATCATGACGTGTTCCGGTTTGTAGGGTAAGGTAGCCGGTATATTTACTTTACCAGAATAAATTTCATACACACCCAGACCCGGAAATGCAGACATCTAAATGTTCATTTCACAAATTTCTGTCCACGTCGGGAATTGAGTCAGAACCTCGTAGTGGACGTGTACGCTAGCCTCTCGACCAACGAAGCCGTCAAATTTTCGTGAAAACAGTAGAGCGATTTGGACATAAAATTCACTAAACATTATTTGAATTAAATATCAGCAAAACGACCCTTTGTTTAAAAAAATATGAATTAAAATAATACTACACAACAAGCGCGTTTACCTCTAGCCAAAAGAACCAGCTTGCTATGATCCTGCTCCGAAAGCGAATATGGAGCGAACTTCAATTTTGAACCTCAACCTATTTATTTATAGCTAATCGGTAGTATTGGTATAACAATTATAAAAAAAATGTTCGTTTAGCCTGTGCAAACGCAAGAACTGCCTGAAGTTGCCCAGGATGAAGAGAGTGACAGTCACGCGGCACACGATAAGGAATCTTCTGAAGGAGAGCAGGATGACAATGAGGACTCTGATGAACTAGAGGTATGTTTAGCATAAAGCTTTCAATGTTAGTGGTTAGAGTTACAACCTAAGAAAAATTTTATATGTTCCGGGTTTTCTATTTTGGGGTTTTTATTCATATCAACCCTGGGGTTTTCCTTTTTCGTTGCCTCGGGCCAATTTTTGACTTTAACTAATTGAACTGAAGATTTGAACTAAAAGTTCTACAAATTGCCTATAAAAGTTACAGTTGTTAAAGTTCTCTAATTTAACTAATAAATATTTACATATCTACTCATAATTTTACATTGTCTACATAATGATTAAAAAGGAATAAAACATTGCGTCTTATGGATTTGAATCGTAATTGCACAAATTGAAGCTGTCGTCATGAATTCAAATCCTGCATACGACGATTCTGTAGTTATTGAAATATATTTAACTAGCGACCCGCCCCGGCTTCGCACGGGTGCAATGCTGATGCAATGTAAGCGGAAAAAATGTAATTATTTGCGACATCACATTAGAAACCTCAAAAATAACAGTATTTGTCCACTATTTAATGGATGATATTATACATAAAAACCTTCCTCATGAGTTACTCTATCTATTAAAAAAAACCGCATCAAAATCCGTTGCGTAGTTTTAAAGATTTAAGCGTTCATAGGGACATACAACATGACACATGACAGAAAAAGCGACTTTGTTTTATACTATGTAGTGATTAACTTGCTGTTACCTTACGTAAATGAAACTTTGCTTATGAGATGTATGAATTAGAGTACGACACCGGAACCTATATGTTAATCATACTAAAGCTATTGAAGCATTTAACTTTAACTTAAACATCGAATAATAAAGCAATTAAACTTAGTTTAAGTTGAATTGAAATTGATTAAAAAACCTTATTAAATATGTAGGTAGTTATTGTAATTGAAAGCATGAAAAGATAAATTACTCATTAAGTTATAGGGTTAATACACATTCTAGCACTTGGGTACGTATTTATTTGTTTTAAAAGTATGGATGTCGTCAGTTGTTTCGGGCAGTATTATTTAATTACTAACAATTGAAATAACCATAAAAGCAATAAAAATTATAATTCTATCCAAAATAAAAGAGTCGCATTATAAGTCTAATATTAAGGACTATTTTTAAACAGTATGCACGCGATGTTCTTAGAAATAACCATTTTATTTTAAGTATGGTAACGTATGTAAGTAATCACGATATTATATAAGCTGTATGTACTTACATATTTTTTTGTAAACTAAAAGTATAATTTTGAATATGACTGAGATTTGAGCCGTCATCTTAAGTATTCAGTTTTTCATAACTCTGTCACCTTCACGCCCAATTAATTTGTGACATATTGCATTTTTAGTTTGGAAAGAATTATTTAAAATGTTGAGTTTACATATTTCTTCTGGTGAGGTATTATGGCTCGTCAACGTCAGGCATACGTGACTCGTGAGTCACTGTTACATTGCTATGCTGATTACAGAAATAATGATTTACATATATTATGTTGAGTGTAGAACAATGTATTGTATTTTTAAATAAATCTTACGACAAGGTTAATAGATTTTTTTCTTTCATGTCTGAAAAAGATAACTTTGAAAGTGTGTATTAAGAAAACTAAAAAAATATCTACAATAAAGAAAAACGTTTTAATGAGATTGACTTCTAATAAAGTGTTTTATTAAAGCTACATTTGAACAGTAATATTGATTTCATTTATAGTGAGTCATAGTTGGAAAAATACTGATTCCATAATATAGACTTAAATACTGTAATGTATTTTCTGTGTGATAGTAGACACGTACATGTGATGGGTTAACAAGTAGTTAGTGATAATGGGTGTTGGTGGTGGTAGCGGGCGGACGGGCGCCGCGTGGCGTGGCGCGGGGTGCGCGAGCGGGACGGCAAGTGCGCCGGGGGCCGGCTCCACCGCCGCGACACTCCCCATCATCTAAAGAACAAACGCATCAACCAGATAGACGCCACCCGCGCACGTGATCTTATAGCTCAGGTGCTATTTCACTAACAAACACTAATCTCCACTATTCATTCATCGCGTAAATTCTATCTATACTTTTGAAAACTTCAAATTAACAATGCACCTGTGTGCGTGTGTATGCTATGTGATTGTTTTGAAGTACTAATGGATTTTTAGATATTGATAGACTCAACTTCTTAGACACTAAAACTATTACTAATACGCTATCTTTCCTTCAATGTTTTCTTTTTTATTTGATGATGTCGCAAAAAAAAGAGAATCGCTTCTAATCTTCGAATTATCTCTTCATAATCGCTATTTAGCAAGAGTTCAGTTGTTATTTTTTGTTGATGATTCGTTTATTAAAATTGATTCGCGTTTCGAAAAATGGAAATTAAAAAGTAAAATATTAATAGAACTCATTAACTAAGTACTTATTAATTAAATGCCAAACATAATGGTGATGGTTTCTCTTCGTCTTTTAATATAGTAGAAAGTTAAATTATGTTATTATTTAAAAAACTATCAAACAAAAATCGGACAATGTAATTGAAATCGACAGGTTTTCGATAAGTATTAGTGGAGATTAGTTTTTGACAAGTAGGTTAAAGGCTTGTGAACTATGGAGTGAGCTAATACACATTTTTTTGCACGGATAAATAATTTGCTCTAATGACAACACTTAGCACCAAACCGCTAACTTTCTATTTTCTGGCTTTTGCACGTACTTTGTCGTATATCTATTCTTTTGTATTGTGCTTCCTAATCGTGAAGTGTATGAGTTATATTTTTTCTTGCTATTTAAACACAAAGCGTGTAACTTTTGTAGTCTATATGTTTATAACTAGCTGACTCGTGAGACGTTGTTGTGCTATGTTTTTAATGTGATTTTAGTAAAAAAAAATTAGAGTGAGTCACCCTTATCACTTAGGCGTATGAAAAATAGATGTTGTTGTACTCAGTATTCTCACAAAATTGCACTAAAATCGGTCAAGCCGTTTCGGAGGAGTTTAATCACACACACCGTGATTCGTAAATTTTTTAAATATTATATTATAAATTGCACGGAAGTGTCAGTTAAAGTCAACGGTAATGATAGTATTTAAAGGGCATTTGTAGGTATGGAAGTCACTTTTATAATGTCGTTAAGATTGAACTTTGTATAAATACGTTATGTAAAAGAAACGTTTAGATAAAAGATAAGCTGCACATTTTTGTTTGGCCGGAACTTCGAAGATATAGTTTGATATGAATGACGTCATTTATTAAAAAGCTAGTTGGTGATTTAGGGTTAAACTTTGTGGTAGAGTATAATTACTGAAAATTACTTAGTGTCTTCGGCTAATCGTGGGTGCCCTGTTTGTGCTTCTGCCTACGTCTTCGGGGATACGGGCTTGAAGATAATTTTTTTTATAACATAAATTTTTGTAAGTTTTTGTTTACTGGAATTGAACTTGAAACATGCAGACAAGACAAACAAGCAGACATATAGAACAAAGGTTTATATTTAGAAAACGATGTTTTGTTACCTTACCAAGCCGAGCCTGGTTAGAATAGCTCTCGCATTAATAAATAATTTACATGGTGATCCAGCTTTTGAAACTGTAACACACCTTATGGCGACATGAATAGATTAGAGCATGGTCTGAAACAGGAAATATCTTCGCAAAGCTTTACTATTAATAGTCAAGATGTTAGTTAAAAAGAAACAGACGATCGCTTCTACGTAGAGCAACTGTTTTTAACTTGCAACTGAAAAAGAGGGGTATTATTGGTTAATCATAACTTTAAAAAAAACAATTTCGAAACAGATTTTTTTAATTGAAAGCTGACGTGATACAGATGTCTTTACTACATTAAAAGTAGGTTTTGTCAAGGGTTTTATTTTTTTTATTTTAGTGTTATTAAATAAAAGCTGTAATTTGCAATGTGTGTTTGTCTGGGTCGAATCTTGCAAGTTGAAATGAAATCTTGGTATGAAATTTTGAATGAGTGAAACGAATGACGAAGCAAAAATAATTACATAAAAGACCTACTCTGATGATGGAACCGGAAGGTGGCCACTGGAACTCCTGAAACATTATCCTATTGTGATTAGACTTATTTGATACATATTGAATAATTCTTCTTAACTACTGTAAGCTACTACTAGAACTATTTCTTACAAATAAAGGGGAGTCAGATAAATGATTTTTTTTTAAAAACGGATTTTAACCAAAAACTTTCAAAAAGCCCAGGATTAACTGGTGGATATAAAAAACCTTTATTACGTGTTGTTGTCTATTTCTTTGTTTTAGAAAATTAATACATCCGTATGAGTTGTTAGCGTGTTCAGCGAAGCTCAAAATTATATCACAAATAAGTTTATGTAGTGTTACAAAAAATACGTCACTATGAATGCTGTGACCATGAATTTGAATTACACCTGACACTTCGTAACAAAAGGAATTTTCTTAAATGAGCATCTTTACGCCCATATCCATAATGAGGTATGCAGAGGCACGACCAGGGCACCCATGACTAGCCGGAGACACTAATTACCACAATGTGATATGTAGCAAGCCTATCGCCAACCAGGCACATATCCGGTACCAGACAACGTTATCTTTATTAGAAAATTGAAAATACAAATTTCCTAGTTTTTTAGTTGCCCGAACTTGAACCCGGGACGTCAAGAAGTCAAGTCCGACGATGGACTGCTAGTTCACAGAGAGAAATTTTCTTGAATATGATATGAAACTAAAACAATTGCATTAACAATTTGAAAAAAGAAATGTTATAAAAGCGGGCCACCTTTTATTTTAGCTCTATGATACGTGAAAAAAAGATTTAAGTATACAGCCCTACCATGAACGCTTAAAGCAGTATTATTTCCATATTGATAATTGTTCGCTTTTATAAGCAACTTTATGTCATACGTCATAAGGTCGTCTTTCTCCGATGACAATTAGTATTATTGAAGTAATACTGTACTTTTGCTTATGGTAACCCTCCAGATCGTCTCGGAACTGTCCATTACTTTTATTAGAATGTCTTCATTTTATACAGCTATGTTACGGATGCTAAGTACACATTCTACATTGTGGAAGACTACAAACGCAAATTGTTCTCCTCTTCTTATTAAGAGAAATTCTTCTCCTCGTCTTATTAATTGTCAAGATCGTGAGGTATGACACTCGACACTCTCTGCCTACCCCGTAAGGGATTTGGCGTGAAGATATGTATAATAACTACCACAAAACATCCCGTTTGATGTTTTTATAATGTCTAAAGGATACTAAGATTAGAAAGCCAAGAGTAATTGAAATGCCTACCACAAGAAATAATTTCGCAAGAAAATGACGTTCATAAAGCAGATTGCTATCGCTCGCTTTTCATGCTGATGCTATCTCTTAAGTTAACTTACTTTGTTATGTACATGCATACGCTCGAAAGGGTAAAAGCTGGCGTGATAGATCGGTGGAATTTCTTATTAGTTGTGGAATAATAGACAATGCAGTCGTGGGACTTAGTGCGCACAGTTCTTAGCTTGCACAAAACTCTATAAAAATTAAAATAAAATGAAAAAATATATATAATTTGTGTGTAGGTGAAAAGTGCGCCTTTTTAATAATAGAAATCGTTGCTAATTGTTTCTTATTAAATATAATCAAAACATGTTCATGTTATTTTTTGTAACGTGTCGAAGTATCGTTTTGCGTTATTATCATGATAATATATAAACAGTGATTAAAAAATAGCCCTGAAATTTCGTCGTCTGTCTTTCGGATATGCTTCAAAAATCACCGTTAGCGTTGACAATGTAATACGTCTTCGTTATGTCTGTATGAACGCGTCTCGCGGTAATTGTTGGAATACTGCTGTTCCGGGCTGATGCACAGGTCCCTCGACCAAGACGCTCGTGGTAGACCCTCCGTGAGGTTCGCAGAAATGCCTCTGCACTCCACACAATGTTCCGTGCTCTCCGATCAAACGATAAAACGAGTGTTGCTTTCTCTAAAGTTGAATTAGCTATGTTACTTGATATCTATTAAGTTTCAAAGTGTTATTATCTGTGCTTAACAATGAGGTGCTTGAAAACTGCGCGTGGATGGCTTGCCAGGGTGAGATGAATTTGTATGATACAACAATTCAGAGCAAGATTTCAATTTAGATCGAATTATTTTGCTTGTTGGTTTCATTTGTGTTTTTTGTGTTTCGTATAAGTAAATTCAATTAAAGCTTTCTTTACACGATTAATTAGTATGGTTTTATAATGTATGTTTTGACGTTTTCTAAATGTCTTTATTTAATTATCTGTAGTGATATGGTATTTTTTTTCTTTGGAATGTTAAAAACAATTACACGTAAGTATTTTTAGTTTTTCTTGACGCAAGTAAATAAAAAATAACCTTATATTAATTTAAATAAAGAGAATCAGCTTAGGATTAATATGTATGACTTAATCTAGCTTTACTGGGATCTTTTTGCTTGTGTTTGTTTAATATGTCTTTTGTTCATCAACGTGCCTTGATTTATTTAATATTTCACTGTTTATTTACTGTTGATTACACAACCGTAGCTACTTTCTCTTCAATGTCATTATGTCTATTTGCTTTAATTAGATCGTTAATCTGTGATTGGTGTCTAAATTAAAATTATGAAACGACTTCAGAAACGAATGCTACTTTTAGTTTTTCAATGTTAATTTCCGTACTATATTAAAGATGTTCTTGATAAGTATTAAAGTTTGCAGATTCAAATGTCTAATTTATACAAGTGCTGGTGGTTTACTTATTCTGAATTGTTTTTCCAAGGATATAAGAGTTTGAGCTGAATCACATCAACAAAGATGTATTACTCGAGAAAAATAATTGTAATAATAAATGGTATGATTAATATGAGAAAAGTGTATATTATAAAGATTAAGATCAACATAATGACTGAGAGATTAAAACATGCCGCGTGCTGTTTACAGCAACTCTCATATATCAAAATATAAATTACATGGTAATGTAAAGATTACATGTGTAATATATTTTTAATTACACCTCAATAAAAAATATGATCTGCAACATTGAAACCATATAGTATCAAATTAACTACTTTTGTTAAATAATTGTGAAAGGCTGAAAGTATTTAGTGAAAGTGGATTTATTTTTGAAGCTATTATGTTCTAATTAGTGTAATGTGCTCTGGGTAATACAATATTGTTGTCGATAATAAAAACTGAACCGGTCAATGCCAAAATGGCGATCTATGATTCGATAAAGTTATCTTTTCTTTTCTTCGTTAATTTAACGGTTACGTATTATTTTATTCGGTTTACGTTTGGTGAGCCCGGACATGTTCCCGATTTTTTGGTACGTATATCTTTCAATTAAGGCCAGGATATTCGAAATTACTTATTTTTTTATTCAATTTTAAATTATCAAAAAATATAATATAACGCCGCCTCTGTGGTTTAGCGGTTCAGTTGTTGGACTTGACTGCATGAGGTCCCGGGTTCGAATCCCGGGTAGGGCAACAAAAAGAAAATTGGGTTTTTCCAATTTTCTAATAAAAAATGTTGCTTAGGATTGGATATGTGACTAGTTGGCGATAGGCTTGTCTCCTATCACAATGTGGGACTTATGCCCGATTTTACCTATACTTTAGGGGACCTTTTAACTTACTTATAGGACTGTTTCCATATAAAACAGTCCCTGGTGAAATCGGGCATTATTGTCTTCGGTTACTCGTGGTTGTACCTCTGCCTACCTCTTAGGGGATATAGGCGTGAAGACACTTATTTTAATTTTATGTAGTTTGATAAATGTTTCAAAATACTTAACGACTCAAAACACGATACTTGTAACTTCACCCGAATATAAAAAAATTAGAAAATAATGAGTTTTTAATACTTTTTAAAGTTTTATTTCAAATTTATTAAACTAAAAAATACAGTGAAGTAGGTAATGACAGATAATACCTATGAAAGAAAATTCAATGGCTTTTTAAATATTTTTTTTTTACATTCTTTCAAACCATTTTATAAGTCATATAATATAAAATATTGTTTAACAAAATAGCCGCGTTTTAGTTGGCGCAGCGCGTACTGCCTATAGCGTTTGAATATTCTAGCCATAATATTAAAGATATCAAAAAAATCGGGTTGCACGAATTTCAAACTCATCGGTATTTACTTATAGCAGTTAATATGAAAGTTTTATTTTGGTCTTGTTAAAAAAATGGCTAAAATTTAGTTTGTTCATTTAATATTTATAGTGATAAATAAAATATTGAATGATCATAATTTGTATATATACATATTTTGCACATACTGAAAGCAACTGTGATTGCTAGAATGTTATATTTTTTAAACGCTTGTGCCAATATGCGCTTACAAATCTGTATGTACTTTTTACAGAAAAAATTTTTTTTACATGGTCCATCTTTTTCAGGCTATCAAAAAGAGAGAACAACACGAGCAGAAGACTGATGATGAGGAAGCTACCGAAGACATCCCAGACGGTAAGTCCTTAAAACTACTTGAATGTGATCACCTTTTTCTTTGACTTATAGGCTTATCATCCTATATCTCGATTGCATGCAAATTTGGAATTGGGTTTGCCATTTTAGGTGAATTAAGCTAGCAATAAGCAATAATCCGCTAGTACAGTGTCCAAAAATATAGTGCTACTATTTAAATTGTGTCCTTCAGCTTTAATCTTTTTACTCTTTTTATACTCTATACTTTTATTTTTAAATTGGTTAACGTAATCTAAATTTAAGCGAAATTATTAATTTTTAGTAACAACTCTATATTTCCGAAGCTTGACGAATGTAGCCGAATTGCATAATTTAAATAGTACTACTTAGTAATGACATATTCGATTCCAATTTCCAATTAACTTGAAATTGAGATTAAATGTCAACTCTACAGAAAACAATCAAGCCACATACTGTTAAAACACAAATATGTGACATATGTATAAAGTGTATAAGATATGTATACAGTGTAATGTCAGAGTGATGCTCCAGTTCACAGTACAAGTAAAATTTGTGAAATTCTTGTCACACATTTCTTGACAAAAGTTTTCGAACCGCTTACGGCGGATATGGTTTCATGGACCACTGACTGCACCATAACGGTATAATAAATGTACTAGCAGCAGTACGGACTACGCGCGAAAACAATGGAACACCATTGATAATATAATTTAATCATTTACCATAAATACCGGTCGAAGACCGCTACGTACCAATACCGGTTTAGGTATAAAACTCTATTACTTTTTTGATTCTTTGACTTTGATTCCGATAGTTTAGCAAGCGTTTATCTGTGGTCTGTACACACATCGCAGATTTTCAGATTACTTCAAATAATAGGTAATAAACATTGCAATGCAAAAGTTACGGCACACTTTCACACGCATTCACCTAAAATAAACAGATAAATCTGGAGATTCAAATATAGTATGTATGTTACGTATACGGTATAACATTACAGCGTGAGTAAAAGTATCGATGGTGAAAAAAAAAAACGAATCGTATCGCCACGGCTGGCGATAGTTTGGTTCACGATGTGGCTGAGATAAACGCCAGTTGCGACATTACTTTACACGATCGTGACCACATCGGGTCGTAATGATCACGAGCGTTGCTCGAGCCCGTCCGTCACTTTAACGCAAGTTCATTGTGTTAGGTGGATAGTGTAGCGAGCATTTGTTCATACCGATCGAAAATTCGATGTTCGTTTTATTTTATCATATTCACCCAAGGGTGTAGACAGAATTCTGTACCGAGGGAGCAGACAGAAAATCCTAGACTATGTTGTTTTAATCATGATAATTTTTTTAAACTGTTTTTTTACATTTCATTTAGTTTTGAACAACTTTTTTGTCTAAGCTCAACGTATATATAGCTAGTTTTAAAAGTTTCGGTCTCCGGGAAGTTGGAATACTATATAAAAACTCTTTTAGGATGGAGGGGTAGCCCGTCTCTGCCCATACCTTGCTACGCCTATGTATTCCCTTATTATCTACTAATGTTTAGCATACTCTCGAAACCTCCAAAGCTCAGGTTACCTTAGTTTAAGAAATTTGATATAATAAATCAAGTTTTTTTTTTAATTTTTTTTTATGTAACAGGAACTCAAATTAGTTGTATATTTCTATAATTAAACTGTAAATGCTTAAGCTTCTTGTTTTAAGCATTTTCAACGTGATTTAATTTATGTGGGACTACATTTGATCCATTCTTCGAAAAAAAAAGCAATATAATCTAAAAAAAAACAATTGAAAACTGATTAACTGCACAGTAAACATAAGGAATAGAAACAAATCAAAGGCGAATTGATAATCTCCTATTTCGAATCAGTTAAAATATGGAGGATTTACATTAAAAGAAAACTTTCAAACTAGTTGTTCTTTCGTAAAGTATCGACTCACATCATGGCTTTTCTGTAAAATGTGCTAGCAACATGTCTACTTAAAAAGTGTTAACATCAAACGATGCTCTTAAGTACACTTTGTTTTCTGATGTCTACTTCATGACTAGGTTACGGAGACTTGACAAGACTGAAACGTGCCTTTAATCTTCGATCAGCACAATCTTGGTATTTTTAATCACGTTGTTTTTTAGAGTTCAAAGAATGTATGGAAAGTTTTGTAACTTTTTTTACGATTTATATTCATCGTATGTATGAACATAAATGAAATGATAAAACTGCACTTAATCGACGGCCGTGATTTAAATGTGAATATTATAAAATATTACATTTTATAAATAAGTTAGTATCTTCACACCCATATCCCCGTAGGAAGAGGCACAACCAGGGCACCCAAGACTAGCCGAATACATTAAGTCCCACAATGTGATAGGTGGCTAACTTATTGCCAACCGGACACATATCCAACCCGGGGCTATATTATTTTTATTATAAAATTGGAAATACCAAATTTTCTTTTTGTTGCCTGACCTGGAAATCGAACTCGGGACCTCATGAAATCTAGTCCAACATCTGGACCGCTAGACCACACAAGCGGTTACGATATTTAAGATGTTTACCATTTTGATTTTTTTACGAAGTGTCTAGTGTTGTTTCGTCCCCGTTGACCTCCTCTGAGTCCGGCCCTAAATGAAGGAATTTAAACTTATCATCACACTTACACACTATAATCAAATCCTGTGTTAACGAAGGTGAAAATGTAAGAACAGATAGTATTTAATATTACTCAAGTGAACAATATTAGTACAACCAAAACCAGTTTAACAAGGCGATAACATTTTAAGCTTGCTATATTTGATAGCATTGTCCTAAAATGCAAAATGCTCAGCGAAACGTGAGCAAGTGAAATTGACATTATGAGGCAGTGTTAATCCTTCCACCCGTTACATTTTTAATGGCTACTCTGTTTTACCATAACAGCTTTAGTACACCAGTTTTTAACAGCGAAATGTTACCAAGAATTGCTCTAATAACAAATAATAATATATGTTTAACTTGCGGGCGTATAGAGGGCATCAGAGGCCCTACCATGAACGCCTAAAGCAGTATTATTTCAATGTGGCTAGATGTCCACATATAAAAGCAACTTTAAAGCCTAGGTCATGAGATGTCTTTCTCCGATGACAATTAGTATTTTTGAAAAAAAAAAATTTCAAAAGGTAATAGTAACCCCCCGGGTATTAGGCAAAGTATTTCAACCCTCGTCCTAAATATATTACCTTTGAATGGCTTTATGTCAATGAAAAATACCATATTCGCTTTTCTTTTGAGCGCAGAATTTGCTTCCTACTTGTGTTCTTCCGAGTATTCTTCAGGTTTTAATAGTTTATAAAAAAAAAAGCGTAGAACTATTAAGCAGTGTCTACAGTGTTTGTAAAACTCTCTAGATCAAGTATTATTTAGCATCTTCACGTTGGTTTTGAATTTTATTATTTCGAATACCATCAGGCCACTCTTTCGTTCTGACTTGGTTGATTGACATCACAAGACTCCCAGAAAGAGAGTTCGGTGAATTGGAGTCAGTCTCTTTCTATTTTATATGAATTAGAGAGAGTCAGCAGCATTTGGAAAATGACATCAGGTTTTCCAGTAACAGTATAGCTTCATGTGAGTACTACTAACAAGTAACTCCAAAGTAAACATCTATTTAAGTTGAAAAGTAAGTGATGAGAATGACTGAAAGAAAACAAGTTAAAGATGGTGCCACAATTCAGTTTTTACATGAAATTGTAAGAATTTCTTTTGTCATTCGATACCAAAACTTTTTCAATCTCTTCAATTTATTTTTAAATGTCAACGTAGATAATATGAAATAAATATAATTATACTTGGATACACTAGAAGTAGAACAGCTTACAAGAAGCGTACATCAATCAATTGGAACAGGATAAGCGCGGAGCAAATTCAACTGATAGAAACATGATAGATAACATTGGCGATGAGAAGTTATACGCTGTACCAATGACAGAGATAATTTATGTACTCGATATGCCTTCAACTAAGATTTAATGATTCGCTACCTGGGTATAAAATATTAAACCCTCAACGGAAAAGACGTCTATTATAAGTTTCGCGAATGGTGTGTGTTGTAGCATCATAACTCCTAAACTAATAAACAAATTTCGATACTATTTTTTTTGTTTGAAATCTGACTTTACTTGTAGGTTTTGTCGAAGGTGTTTAATTTTTTAATTTCAAGATTATTTTCCCCATGTTAGTCCCGGACTCCTTCGCAGATAAGACCATGCCTGCTAGGCAGCTTGTAAAAGGCGAGCATAGAGTTACCGTCACTAACACCGTGACATCTGACTAGGTGGTAGAGTTTCGCAGCGAATCGCCGGGATTGGTTATATTACACAAGTTTTGTTGGAGGTTCATTGATTTATTTATTTTATCCCAAAAAAGAGGAGTTTTTCAATTCAACTTTATTTTTATTTGTATGTTACGCGATTGCTCTTTCGATATTCCAACCAATTTTTATCGTTCTTTTTTACAAAGATGGGGTATGATTTCATGGTGGTTCCATATATTTTTTTCAATATCCGAGTGCTATTTTTAAGTTAAAGTATCACTCAAAATCTTCTAGTAAGATCTTTTGATAAAGTGTATGTGGGATAATTTATTTATTTATTTACTTGAACTTTATTGTTACACACATAAAAATTGTGAGTACAAAAGGCGAACTTAATGCTAACTGCGTTCTCTCCCAGTCAACCTTCAGGCTAACAGATATCAAGTAATTTATTTTTATTTCGGAATTATTTGCTAACTTTCGAAAAAAGTATGATCAAATCTCGACTTACTACCTAATGAAATAGTTGGGTTCGGTGTCTGTGGTTTTACTGCGATTTATAATTAATGCCCGGTTCCTATATTCAAAAAACGAGTCGTTTTGATTACGGATGGTAGTATTTTGTACGCTTAGTAAGATTTCTAACAACGGTTGCTCGTTTCCGACTATTGATTCTAAACATTTTTTGAAAACATTGGTAACGCTCCGTTACTTTTGAACAAACGACGAATGGTTTAGCTGACGGATTACGATTCGTTGATTATAGGAACCGGGCATAAGTGATCAAGGCGAACAAACACAATGGTTTTTATGGTGTTACAGTTTTTTTAACTAGGCCACCGTATACCTTCATACGCAATGTTTGTCGCAAATAAACGGCCGTTATTGCGTTATCGTTATCAGCTTATCTTCAACACTCGACATACCAATTTCATACCACAGTGTTGGACTCGACCGTGTTCGGCTTGCATCAAGAAATGCTATGACAGTTTTATATAAATATGTGCTAATCTCGCGTGACGCATTGTTCACTATGCGATAGAAATTGTATCTTCAATTCATAGTTAGAAGTGCGAGTGGACGTTCTTATTAACAGTTTGATTGTCTATTATATATTAAAATGTTAAGTGAGTGAAGTAACGATATTGTGATATGTGACATATTGCTATTTAAACGACAGGGTTTTGTAATGTGACATATTGCTACCCTAGTTCACGGAAGTAGCCTGTAGAGTAATCGGTTTTTGCTTCCTTCTAAGTGTTAAATACGTTCCACTTGCCTCGAAAGTTGTTTGCGTTTAATAGGTAACTGTTTATACTTTAGCATCACTAATTTGATCTTTATTGAAACGTTTATTTTTTTTTCACTTTCTGTTCGGTTTCCAGATTTTTGTGACAGTTCAATAACCGCGCAGAATGTTCACTTTCTTGAATTATTTTACATAATTGATGTGTCACGTAGATTATATACAGTGTTATAGGGTTCAACAGCCAGCTTTAATGTTGCTAGTGGTTTGTAACATTGTATGAACCCAAAGTCCATATACGATATTAATACATAAGTAATCAAAGATCTTGGTTTAGTATTCTTGCAACTCAATCGTTCCAGAATTGTTCTATGACCTAATTCATATAGTAATAGCAATAGAATCGGTGTGATTTCGATGCTAGAGTGGGTTTTGTTTAATATTTTTAATTAATGTATGTCTCTTATGTAAGATATTCTGTTCTGCTTGCAACTTCGTAGAGCGTAAAGTTCAGTTATATTATCGTATTTTTTTAATCGTTAGTCTAGAACGGAAGTGGGCAAATTCTTTTGACCACGGGCCGGTAAGTTAAAAAAAATCTAGTGTTGGGCCAGTAAATTATAATGAATCTTGAGGCGGGCCGGTTTATTAAACATATCGTAATATTTATAGCTAAAAATAGCAGTAAATATTACGATTATATAACGTTGTATAAAGATAACATAAGGCATTTTTTTTATTTTACAATCGTTTATTAAATTAAAATCTATTTATAAAGTCTTAACATATGAAATACGCAATATATATATGTTTGAAGTATCGATTCAGTATCCTAATTGTTCAAATTTCAATAGTCTTTTAACATTTCGACGATAATTTTTTTAAGGAGGTTCATATTTTTCTAAAAAAATACCCTTGGCGGGCCGGATTAAAACCTCTCAAGGTCCGGATCCGGCCGGTGGGCTGTAATTTGCTCACCCCTGGTCTAGAACAAAGTTTCAAAATTTTAAAATCAAAACGGTTATCCACCATTTTACTTTTTTAAAGACCTTAAAATCTTAACAATGCTAATCTCATCACCCCACTATTACTAATCTTTATTATAAATAGGATCTGTGGTTTGACTATAATGTGGTTGATAATTTAGATGCCACCTTTTTATTTTCCCGGTGAACTTCGTTCCGCCTGGCAACTAATAACAGTTGTGTAGGAAAATTAAGTGTAGTTGGATAATAAAGTTTAAAGTCAGCTTAAGATATTATTTACAGAATAATCTATAAAATAAGCTCTATATAGACAAAAACTAAATGACACCGGACAACTTTAAGTATAGTCTTATTTAAATTTTGACTTTTACCCCTCTCCCACAGGAATAGGGATTAGTAAGCGGGATAAAAAAACTTTTCCTAAAACATATTGTACCTACCTGTCAATTTTCGTAATAATCGATTCAGTACACGACGTAAATCGCTGTCAGGATACAGACAGACAAAATATGTGTTCTGGCACCGTTTTACAATCGCCTTTACCTGTTTTTATTTTCAATGTACAGAATTCACTCTTCTACAGTTTCATCATTATATGTATAGGTAGATATTAAGATTCTCTATTAGTTTAGAACAATATACATAATTAAAACAAATGCGCAAGCAAACGGTCTGTTTCATAATATTTGTGTGAATAAAAACTGTTGTTCATTAATATAATGGTGTGTCTCACGTGGTACAAACAGCCAGCGTTTACTCAAGCATTAGATTTGAAGGTCGAGTCCAACCATTGTTGTTGTAGATATTTGTAAAGATATCGTCTATACGTGTATGTTTTGCCTTCATACATATTTCTTTCTACGTATTTACTAAAGCTATCCTAAGGTAATCTCATACGGATTCTTTTTTTTGGCGTGAACGTTGTTAGCATTTGCGTTATCATGTTACGTGATTTTACAAAATCTGACCATTGTTGTTGTAGATATTTGTAAAGATATCGTCTATACGTGTACGTTCTGTCTCCATACATAGTTCTTTCTTCGTATTTACTAAAGCCATCCTCAGGTACTCTCACACGGATTCTTTTTTTTTTGTTTTTGGCATGGGTGTTAGCATTTGCCATAGTTACGTTGAAATTTGGCATCAAATCATCCGATTTGACAAAAAAAATCATTTACTGTCGAAGACTCATATTTGTAAAGATATCGTCTATACGTGTAGGTACGTTTTGCTTTTATACGTATGTAGTTTTTTTTACATTTATTTATTAGACATCTTAACGTACTTTCGTATGGATTCTTGAGCATGGGCGTTACCATTTGTTATAGTTAAGTTAAAATTTGATATCGAATTATCCGATTTAACAAAATCGGATTTAAATTATTCAAAAATAATAATTTGCTTTCAAAGAGAGTCATTATCAAGGTTTTAAGTGAAGCGGTGGCCTCCTTAGTTTAGGGAAATTTGGCGGGAACTAGGAAATACACGATACACGCATTTCCTAATGAATATTTCACTAGAACAATTTAATTGAACAAAACTTTAGATATTCATTATAATTAACTGCAGTAAAACTGCAAAAACCGACTCCCAACTATTTCATTAGGTACCACGTTGCGACTTGATAATTATTTTTTGGAAGATAGCAAATGGTTCTGAAATAATCACACATAAATTGTATCAACATTCTATTAGTAGTTTTTGAATTATAATTAATAATGTATACATTTTCACTTATCTTTACGACCTCGTCAAATGTAGGATCATGGTAAAATGAATATGGGATCACTGCTTACTTCCGAGGTCCCATTTACATCAAGTCTGGATCTGATGATGGAATCCCAAGGAAGTAAAGAAAAATACCTCAACTACTCTGTGGTCTAGCGGTTCAGTTGCTCCATGAGGTTCCGGGTTCGGATCGAAGCAGGTTCTTTTTGCAATTTTGTATTACTTTTTGAAAATGAATTACGCTTCAAAAAGTAATATTTTAGATAAAACAAAATTCCAACATACACTTGCTGTTCAATAAAAAGGGTTCAAGCTGTTCAATAAAAAGGGTCGTAGCGGAAATACATATCTTAAAGTAAAAGAAAATCGTGAAGTCTTGAACTGTAGGTACATTCATTACATACATGTGTAGCTATAAATGTCTTGCAGGGACAGCCAATTTTAACAAGATACCTCGTAAGCTATGTCACAGTATAAATATGAAACAGTATGGAAACTGTATATTAGAGCTCGGAACGGTACACTCTCACAAACATGCGCATCGGCGAGGCCTGCTATGTGTTTTTGCAATGCTGTAGTTGAGTTTTTTTTGCTGGGATTAACCGATGCCACGAGATTACTTACATAAAATATTTGTAAAATTCGTTTACTAAAAAGTAATTATTTTTTCAACTAGGCCTAGTCGCCACACGTCGTCAATGCGTCACTCGTCGTTAACGCGTCACAAGAACCTTTGTATAGACTTACGTGAATTAAATTGTTTTGATTTTAGTTTCCATACTGTTTCATATTTGTACTGTGTTTATGTAAATTGAAATGTTGAATAGTTATTGGAAACACGCGGGAAACGGGAAAGCATAAGCAATTTTACAGGTAATGAGGTTTCGAAAACCAATAACAATTATTTGTGGCCAAGTTCACTTACTTTTAACTGTCCAAATAGGCAGAAACGCATTACCCGTGTCTAGTTTATTCTCTCCGTATTGGTTCCGGGCTCCCCATAAGAATGTAGAAAGACTCCTTTCTATCAAGCAGGTTTCATCACAAGTTCTTTTATTTCTAACACGGTTGTGGAGGTTTTGGCGCCATCCAGAGAAAAGATGGTCACAATTATTTCGTAATCACTAAATTTTGTGTACATTTTGAGTAAAATTGGTTGTTGAGAATTTAGTTCAGATAAAGTGCACAAGTGAAGTGTTCGTGAAGAAAATAGTGTATCTTGTATTTATTTCTTCGTTCCTGCCAAATTTCACTAAATGAGCTTGAGTAGGGAGACACTTTACCAAAGAACCTGATATGCCATTCTCTAAAAACTTATGATTAATTTTGCATAATTTAAATTTTGATGAATCGGCTAACTTAATGCAAATTTAAACTTGACTAATGGCAAATGCTAATATTCGTGCCAAAAACTAAAAAAACACAGCTAATAAAACAAACAAAGCTAATAAAAAAAGTGGGGATTTACGACTACTGATTTGTATCGATGCCTCCTATACTTATTTTTTTATGTTAGTATATTAATCGATTTCTGCAACATTTCTAAACCGATTTTAAGGATTGGTTTTTTATTTCTGAGTTAACTTCGCATTGCTACCAAGTCTGGATCTGACGATAGATACTCAAATAAAACGAGGAAAATACTATCTTATTGTGTACTTAGATAACATAATAGTGAAATCCAAGTAGTTTTTTGCAGTTTTCCATTAAATATTTAGGTACTTTTAACTGTCCAAATAGGCATTAACGCTTTTGCATTTTCCTCGTTTTTCTATTCTTCTCTGTTTTGCTCCCTATAAGAATGTAGACCAACTCCTTTTCTATCAAGCAGATTTCATCGCGTCTTAAAAAGCATTAATTAGATTAAAAAGATTAAGATTAAGACTAAAGTTTACTGGCAATATAAAATAAGTTTGCTATACAAACAAAGCATTACGAAGTCGAGCTCCAATCAGTGGATATCTTTGTGTATGGTTTGTAGGTTGTTCAATTTTATAACTGTGGTTCATAGCATCCACCAATCAATTTATGTCGGCTTATCTTTTCTATTGTGAGTGTAATTTGTCATGTTAATCCGAACCGGAACTGTTCAAATGTCCATTATCTTTAAACATACATATTTCATAAGAAAGCTCAGAAGTTGTTTTCACATTTCTTATCTTATGTCATGGTGTTAGTGACGGTACACCTACGCTCGCCTTTTACGAGCTGCCTGACAGCAACACATTTCTCAAATAAGTTCTCAGTATTCAATTCAAAACAATACTTGATACTCTCTGTCTACTCCGTAAGGGGTTTGGCGTGAAGATATGTGTGTGTGTATATTTGTTAAAAGTTTTATTCAAGTTTTATTCAGTTTTAGATTTATTACCTCTTATTAATTCCATTTATTACCTTCGTTTGTCATTAAATGTACTTTCTATATGTATAACTACATATAAAATTCCTGACCCATGTCTATTGTAGAGCAAGCCCTATAAGGTTATAATTATCATTAAAAGTCTAATTTGCATTTTCGTTTTGCTGATTTAGCGTGTTATTGAAATGTACCAACTAATTAAAAAAGAAATCTCAATCAGATCAATCGACTGTCATTTTTTAAATCGGTCGAGTAGGTAATTAAGGAAACATCCTTACATACGTAATGCAACTTTCTAATATTTTTTTTATTTGGATAGTTAGTTAAGGACATGCTTTAAAAACTCTCGCTCTTCTTCCTTTAAGAGTGCTTCATGCTACGGTCACTCGCTAAAATTTCAGGGAAGGCTCTCAAATCCGGCCTTAAATTTCTACTCTTCAATCTTACCCAAAACTTCGTTTGTATCAAAGAACAACAATTATGTAACAAATGACCTTACATCCCTGCCAGGACAGCGTCGCACCTATAACATCTGTCGTGTGTTTGTTCGCTGGTCGCTCACATATCATTATATACTAAGTATAAAACAAAGTCGCTTTCCGCTGTCTTTCCCTCTGTATGCTAAGATCCTAACTACGCAACTGATTGTAATGCTTTTTTTTTTAAACAGGTAGAGTGATTCAAGAGGAAGAAACTAGAATGCCGTTAATAACACTTGCGTAATAATATTAATAACTGAAAATAGTAAAAAAAATATAAAATACATAAATATCCATAAAACACAGTATAAGAAAATTTACATAGATGTGTAACCCTTTAAAGGTTAAATATAAATAATATTTGTCACAATAATTTATTTTATAATCTATAAGAACATAGTTTAACAATAAAGTATCAGCCTTTTCCCAGCAATGACATTATAGTTTATCTTATGAGGTGTTGGTATACATAATTTTGTAAGGTAGCTTTTACCCTCGGCTTCGCTCGCATTTACGTCATTTAAAAATGTATCCTATGTGTTTAAAGTTTCATGTGATTGGTCAAGTTGTTTTTGCGGAAAAGTGTAACAAACAAACTTACATTCGCATTTACAATGTTACTAGGGATGTTTACTGGTCTGGAAATAAATATATTACAGTTAAATAATGAATTTAATTTTCGCAATTCAAACTTTTTAGAACTTCCTAACTACATATTATTTCATTTAATATTAAAAATGCAAAAAACGGACAAAATATATACTAGTGATTACTGATTATTTTTTTTTACTATACTCAGATCGGGACACAGTGGCAATGTATTGGCTTATATAATATTTTAAAATTTATTACTACCAGCTCCGAATTATGCTATTCAACAAAAAAAAATCGGTTCAGAAATTATTGAAAAATCTATGGCACAACCAGGGCACCCACGACTAGCCGAAGACACTAACTCCCACAATGTCATATGTAGCAAGCCTTTTGCCAACCAGGCAGATATCCAATCCCGAGCAACGCTATTTTTATTAGAAAATTGAAAATATATATTATCTAATTTTTTTGTTGCCCGACTCGGGATCGAACCCGGGACCTCAAAAAGTCAAGTCCGACGCCGGATGGATAGGGTATAAATATAGGCGTGGAACATAATATAACCTCCTCCTTTTTTCAAGTCGGTTAAAAAAGAATTTCATATATCACATTGACATGCTTTTTCACTTTCACTACATAGTATAAAACAAAGTCCCTTCCTCTGTCCCTATGTCCCTTTACATGCTTAAATGTTTATAACAACGGATTTTGATTCGGTTTTTTTAATAGAAAAAGTGATTGAAGAGGAAGGTTTGTATGTATATTTTATACCCGTGCGAAGCCGAAGCCGGGGCGGGTTGCTAGTAAAATATATTTTATTAGAACTTAATCATAATATTAACAACTGCAGTTATAATATTCAGTTTAGCGTTGTGTGTTTATGCAAATATTAGTCTACCCTAATGGTCTTGATACACTACCGAAGTCATGTGTACATTTAGTACGTGTTATTGAACTGACGTTATCTTATCTTTTCTATTAATAATGATACATACATTCACGATCGACCATTGTACATAATTCTATAGCCACAAACACATTATCATAAAGTAATATCATTTTTTTAAAGAAAAAAAGTAGTGTTTATAATTAACTAATTGCCCGCGTGGTTAATGGTCCCACATTATAAAAACTATCCTATGTGTTAATCCAAGTTATTATCTATGTGTGTGCCAATTTTTACGAAAATTGGTTTAGCCGTTTTTGCGTGAAAGAGTAACAAACATACAAACTTTCGCATTCATAATATTAATATGATAGTTATACTTTGAAGTTTGAATTACGCAAGTCGATACCTTTCACCTGAGTTATGTTTTTAATAAACCGGAAAGGAAAATTGACAGGGTCTTTTGTCTTAAACTCTCGGGTTGGCTTTAATTATGTTTGGAAATGACCTTGTATTGTACTTATCTGCAGTAAACCCATTAGTCATAATATATTAACTTTCTATATCGTGATGCTAAACTATAAACAGTGATGTGTTGAATTGTTAATGTGTTTCCTCAAGTTTTTCTAGTGAAGTTAAAAAGTGTCGATAAATTATGAAGGATAAAAGACTCGAAGTAAAGTTAAGTGTTCGTGGTGACGGTTCACTAACAAGAAACAGCGCAAGGAGCAGCACAAGAAGCAATCGCAGCAACTTAAGCAACAGTACTACAGGTTTACCAGTCGGTGAAATTTTTGCTACCGACCGTTACGCGGCGCCACAGCACAGGGCGTTCGACATTCTCGACAAGTACCGGAGGCCCAACCAGTACGGATATCCGGCGCAAAGCCTCCAGGCCTTAAATCAATACGAGCAGCCGAGGCAGAACCGATACGATTACAGATATGGAAATTATCAACATGACGAATATCCCGAGCCATTAAGATATCAAGCCTTACAGCAATATCCGGTTCAGTCTTACCAACTAGTGTATGTTGACCCTTCGGCTCAAATATACGGAACGCTTCCACGTTCCGGGCGTCCTGAATACGATGGGAATGTTCAGAATAGAGTCCACTATACCGTCCCAGCTAAATCTTCGTTAAGACGGGTCCGCATTAGTGAGCACCAACCTATCGTCTACGGATACGGTATGTTTTTTTTTTAATTGACTTCAACTTACGGAATATATCAACATAGCTTAAGTCTTGTTCTTTTATAAATATGGCTTTCAATCGTTTTATACGACTTATTTAACCAATGTCAGGTACAATAGCTTAAGTCGTAATTACTGTTAGTGTAAGTACTGTACTGTAAGTTTTTTAAAGGACTTTGAAAAAAGGAAGATGTTATTTGTTCGATTCCAATCTTTATATACCTAGTCTTGCCATAAATATTGTAATAAAGAAAATAAATATTTTTTTAACTGCAAATAACATATATTACTTTTACAGTGTGTTAGTTTAATACATAAATATACAACAATTAAAAATATAAAAAGCTTATTCGAAGTGGTCTCCATTGGCTGCAATACAGTCCTTTAAACGTTGAGGCCAGTTATCAATAGAAGCACGCACTCTTTCCATGGGAAAATTCTTCACTGCCAATCGTATAGATTGTTTTAGGGACTCCAAATTATCATGGCGTTTAGAGCAAGCTGTACTCTCTAAAACTGACCATAAATCATAATCCAGCGGATTAAGATCGGGACTAGACGACGGCCAGTCTTCAGCTCTGATGAAGTCCGAAACGTTCGCTTCCAACCAAGACTGCGTGGACCGAGCTTTATGACCCGGCGCCGAGTCTTGCTGGAAGGACCATACTTGGTTATTGAACATGGTGATGTTAAGGGGCTTAACTACCTTCTCAAGAATGGTATCTTGATACACTTGTGCCGATGTTTTGATACCTTTTTCACAAAAATATGGCTCAGTCACTCCTTCATAGCTAACACCCCACCAAACCATCACTGAAGTTGGATAATGTCCACGTTGCACTCTGTCGACTAATTGGGAAGCTTCCTTAGAGCTTTGAGCATAAATACGGTCATTTTGTTTGTTAAAATGTTGCTCAATTGTAAAAATTTTCTCATCCGTAAACAAAATTTTTCTGTGACCTCCCTTTGCGTACCGCTTCAGTAATTGTTTCGATTTTACGACCCTATTCTTCTTTAAATTATCAGTTAAGAAATGACCAGAGCGTCTCTTATAGGCTGCAAGTCCTAAGTCATCTTTTAAAATACGCGACATGGTTCTAGGTGCTATCTTCATTTCCCGAGATAAAATCTTTTGCTTTCGGACAGGATTTCTTCGAATTCTTTCCCTTACTGCTTTGACCACCTTTTTCGTACGAACACTACGTGGACGGCCAGATCTTTTTCTGTCACAAACAGAGGAAGTCTCATTGTACCTATTAATAGCCCGGTACACAAACATTTTACTAAAACCAAGTGTATGGAGAGTTTTAAAAATTGCATTTGGCTCCATACCTACTTTGTGTAATGCAATCACAGCGATTCGGTTCTCTTTATCACCCCACTCCATTTTAATATCGCAAAATATTGTACAATGTATTGGCGCCAAAATGAGAAAACACAATGAACAATCGTATAAAAATGACAGATTCGAAATTCAAATGTAATATTTTTTTATTTTTAAGTGTAACAGTATTTATGGCCAGACTAAGTATATATTCTTCTGTGAGTGTGTATGTCACTGAACTCCTAGACGGCTGGACCGATGTTGATGAAAGTTTTTGTGCGTGTTCAAGGGAAATGGATTTCAATATGATTTCTAAACAGAATTTATTTATTTTTTATTTCAATCTTTCTGTCGAGGTGGTCTTGTTCAGAGATCACCTCAAAAGATCAGAGACGTAGATGGTCTACGCAACAAACCAAGACGATCATGATGTGAAAGGAGTAATAAATATGCAGGATGCTACGCAGGTCTGCAGGGATTGTGACATTAGGCATTTGACATTCTCTGCCAACCCCGCAAGGCATTTAGCGTGAAGATATTAATGTATGTGTAGCGTTTAAAAAAATAGTATCTTTGGTTAAGGAGACGAAATGTTACTTTGGGCGAAGTCTTAAATTAAAACATAATTAAACATGGGAACATAAATTAAAAAGTTTATAGTAATTTATAATATTAACTTACACACGAAAAATACTTGTGGTCAATATTATTTAACTTTATATTCTTATGGGTGGAAAAGTTTTGATGTTATTAAATTGTAAATAATCTGTCTATATGTATAAAAGTCAATTGCTGTTAGTTAGCCTCGCTAAAACTCAATAAAGGCTAAACCGATTTGGGTAATTTTAGTACTGAATTATTTGTTCAAGTCCAGGGAAGGTTTAAAAGATAACAACTAGGGAATTACTATAAGGAAACTAGGAAAAACCAGCATTTTTATTTTTCACATACTGATTGAATTGGTGAAACGAAGTTCGCCGGGACAGCTAGTACATACTATAAAGACAATGTAAAGAACACGATGACATTAAGATTTGGCCTTAGAAAGCTGTTTTGAATAGAAATTGCGCTTGCTATCGACCTATAACATATGGCGTATGAAATTATCATCTATAAATCTGTACTTAGCTACTGTTCGATATCAAATAAATTCAGTAATTTACATCTCGTGTAACAGAAAGTTTTATGACATGTAATTTACGGAAATTACATTGGTTAGGCCCGGTTCCCACTATGCCGGACCGGCAGATCTCCCGGAAACCGGACATCGGACAGAGTGTTCACATGGCATCGATTCCTACAAGAAAAAAAAAGCATCTTCACTCCCATGTCCCCGAAGAGGTAGGCAGATGCAAAACCAGGGCACCCACGACTAGTCGAAGACACTAAGTCCCACAATGTGATAGGTGGCAACCTATATAAAGAGAAAATTGGGCTTTTCCAATTTTCTTATAAAAAAAAATTGCTCGGGATTGACGACACTAAGGGACTCGGGACTCGGGATTGAAGACACTAAGTCCCACAATGTGATAGGTTGCCACCTATCACATTGTGGGACTTAGTGTCTTATGGCCTATGGCCAACCGAGCACAATTCCAATCCCGAGCAATTTTTTTTTATAAGAAAATTGAAAAAGCCCAATTTTCTCTTTGTTGGCCGACCGAACCGTCGAACCCGGAACCTCATGCAGTCAAGTCCAACAGCTGAACAATTTGTTCCCTCAAGAAAATCCGACAAGCACCTCAGTTGAATTTGGACCTGTACCCATAATGGACGACGAAGTTGTTGTGTTGTAGTGGTACAGAAGGCAATATAAAAGAACAAAGTATTGGGTACATCCTATGTTTATGTCTTTATAGACATTTTCGGTATTGTCCCTAAAAACAGGTCTCTCTTAAATGTATACTGCCACTAGGACTTCCGGGAATTTTACCGGACCGGGAGATCAGCCGGTCCGGCATAGTGGGAACCGGGCCTTACTTGTATATAACGGCCCCAACATGCAGTCATACGCGTTTCATTGCGACAGTAATATGGATTATAAACTGACCGCTTATTGACAGCTAGATAATAGAGCACTTTCCTTGAGCGGTCTGTAAAGCTGTAGAATAGCCACCCTCACTCGGGTTTCCCTGAGAATTATGACTGGATCTTTTAAGGCGAGAATTTATAATTATTTTTTTTATGATAAAAAATGAAAACGGACCTCAAGCAGTCAACAAAAAACGGCCAAAGCTGGCCCACAAATAGAAAATTAGGGTTTTCCAATTTTTTAATAAAAGCAATGTTGTCCGGGATTACATAATTAATCACAGGTGATATGTTTGCCACCTGTTGTTAGACTAAGTACATTCGGCTAATCGTTGGTACCTGGTTGTGTATCTCTTTTTTTACGGGCTTGAAGATAGTTTTTTTTTTTACCACAATAGTCTATCACCACAGGGTATAATTTAAAATTACCGTCAGTCTCTACCATTCCCACTTTGTGTGTTGCTTTCAATTTCTAAACACAACGGATTTTGAGACAATTTCCACTCTCATAAAGAAAATTTCTATAGTAAGATTTATGTCTCAATAATATATATTCTAAGATAAATAAGGTGAAAATAATAAAGATATACAAGCCGGATCGCTAATGGCTAATTATTCTTGTTATAATTATCATGTTCTTTTTATAATTTATGCGTTTCTGCGCATGTAGGACGCGATACCGTCCAACCCTCCCCAGGGAAGGCCAACAATAGATCCGACCCCGCGTTATTGCGCTCTACTGAACCACAGTATAACCGATACGTGCTAACAATCTCTTATTAGTCTATCCAGTATCTTCTAAACACTGGTATATAGTGCTACCAAACAGTGATTAGTATTTGTGAACATGGCTGTGACAAAGTCAGTGGTGCGAGGTATCATGTGCTCGATTATGGAGTTCACCTTCAAAGCAAGTAAGCCTCGGATGTGCTGTCCCTTAGGAATCTCGACATAGTATTGTATGTTAAATACTAATACATTACCTGTAGGGTTACTATTGAATCTCGATTTCATGAGATTGGCAATTGGAATTGGATATGTCATTTTAATTTTAGATACTCTTAAACACTATTCAAACGGATTGACATTTGGTTCAAAATAAATTTTACGATTTCGATTACTCTTTAATTTCGATTTCATGATAATTGGAAATTTGGATCAGATGTCGTTTTCGTTTTTGATACTCTTAAAAACAGTACTACTACAAGCGGATTGTTGACATTTGGTTCAATAAAATTCAACGAATCCAATAAAATAATTTACTTTTTACTATTAACTTAATGTTATTACTTCGTCAGTGTCGTGTGTAGAGTACCTAAAATGATATACTCGATTCTAATTTCCTATATTGCATGAATCGAGTTTCGAGAGTAACCCTACCTACTGTTTATGTTTATCACATAAATAATATATGTTTTTTTTATGACATTGGAAGGCAAACGAGCAGACGGATTTCCTGATGGTAAGAAATTCCCGCCGCCTAGAGACACCAAAGGTGGTAATGGTGCGTTGCCAACCAGAGGCCGGGATGTTAGGCCTCGAGCAAAAGTAAGTTTAACGGCTACCTTACCCTCCGAACCGGAACACGTCATGACGTTATGGCGGCAGGAATAGGTAAGGCGGTGGTACCGATCCGAGTGAGTCGCTGGGAAACTCTACCACCTAGTCAGATGTCACGGTGTTAGTGACATCTGACTAGGTGGTAGAGTTTCGCAAGCAAGCCTATGCTCGCCTTTTACGAGCTGCCTGGCACAGGAAGGCAGGTGGTCTATTCTACAAAGGAGGCCGGACCAACACCTAATAAAATAATGTTACCTAATTATTTTTAACTTCTCGTGATGATTTAGTACTGGTAATAAATTTAATCTAATAGTAGGACGGTTTTAATTGAACATCAAAGTAAATAGAGAAACTTTAAAATCGCTTTACACTGTGATTAGACATGTTTCCACGGAAGCATTTTGGAAATTAATGACTATTAAAAATAATTACTTTTAAATACTTCAGAGATAAAATAACATTAAAAACTATTGCAACGATTAAGTTTAAGTTTATAGTTTAATTTAGAAATATTTTGAATGTAATTGGCATTAGTTATAATGCACCATAGGATCCACAAAAAAATAGTATAACTGCGAAAACCGACTTCAACTATTTCATTGGGTACCATGTCGCGATTTGATAGTTCTTTTATCGATGCAATTTATTTAGAAACACTTGTACTTTCCACAATATTTCCATAATACTTTCCACTTGTAATTTGAAAGTACAAGTGTTTCTAAATAAATTGCATCGAGAATGGAATTCCACCAAGCACCGACGATAAGAAGTATGGAGTCGATAGTTCTTTTTTCGAAAAATAGCAAACGATTTCGAAATTTTCCTTACAAATTTTATTAACATACTTCTGGTAGTAGTTCTTGAGTTATACTTAATAATGCTTAGAATTTAGTTTATGATACAATCTCAACAATAATAAAATCGTCAACATAAACGAAAAATTAATGAGTTATTACTTGTTAAGTATAACTCACAAACCACTAGACAGATCATGATCAAATTGTTATTGGACCATATCGGATTCATGATCTATCTTTTTTTTTAAAAACTATCGAAATCGGTTGGTTATTGGCCGTGTAATTGCGTAACATACAAAAAAATATAAGAACATGCAGTCGAATTGAGAATCCCTTTTGTAATCGGTTAAAATCGATTCGCTATGTTATGATCATTGGTGGTTATTCTGCTGTTCACAAACTTAACTTATTTTAGATGCTTGCTATCTCTTTTAAATGAAACAAAAACAAAAGAGATGAAACGTTTTAGACATGTCAGATTAGTTAGAACGTGTCAAACTGTGATGATTTTAATCAACGTTTTCCGAGTGATATATTAAACGTCTGTAGTAATGACGTGTACGGTCTAATTTGACTACACTAAAAGTGGTTTGTCTCTTTCTGTTACTTTCGTTAATAGAAGACAACAATAACTTAAAATTAGTTTAGTGTGTGCGCAACAGAATTACCACCATTATCTAACCAAGAATGAAGAAACACCTTGTCCATACCTCTCGTTAGCTACAGCCTTACATTTTTTCTATATCGTGTTGTGTTTTGTATTTTTGTTCCTTTTAATTATTTGTACATCAAAGTGTTGAATAAGTAAACCCGTCCTAAGTTACTTTTAATATTAGAATGTAAGTTTAACCCGTGTCTATGCTATGTACGGTTGTATAAACAGATCTATGTTATGGTTAAAAATGTGAACCAGTCGCAAGTGATGTCTATTTTAAATAAATTCTGGCGGTTGGAAACTCACTTCTTCGTTTTATTTTCGTGTAAAAGTCAAATAAGTACTCGAAAGCTGTAAATAACCTTTACGTTGTATGCCAATTCCTCCTTAGCAATTGATGAAAATTACACCAATTTATATCTGTGATAGACGGTCATTCAGAGCAAATAATAATGTATGAAGTCGTATTGAAAGGAAGTGAACATACAGTCATAAACTTTCGGAAATCAGAATTCATTATTAATAATAATGCTACTATAACTGTTAATAGCATGTTTACAGTACCTGTTTGATTATCTTTGGAGCGATATATATTAAGTTTAAAAAATTTTTAAGTGCTATCCTTTCGATTTGTTAAGTGTAAATAGTGTAACGTTTGTTTGTTTGTCCTTTTTACACATTGTGATGGAGCAATGTCGTACTATGTTTTGGAGGCTAGAAATAAGTGACTTAATGCCCATAGGAGAACTAATTTACTGTATACGGGAGCGTAGCTGCGGGTATCATCTAGTTGCCAATAATAGTATAAGATCCAAACCTACATCGACCTACACAGTGCTGATAATAGAATGAAACATATTTTATAATAAATTTAGTATATTCGAAATCGTATAAAAATAGATTGCCTGAAAAATCGTAAACGGAATAATGTAAAGATTTAAAAAAAAATATTTTTTACAGTTTAGATTTTTTGCAGACAACCCTATAGCAAATGTTCGAAATAAAATAGTGCATATTTTTTATTTTTCTTATTATCGTACATCGTAAAAGTAATTGGCATTGCCATCCCTGTTTAAAGCTGGCGATCCAGGTAAATAACAGGCAACGCATTCTATAATCTATACGTCTTATACTTTAACTTAGATTAGAATTTTCTTTTTAATTTTAAAACATTTGATGAAAAGTATTTATTTGAAAAATAAAAAAAAGATTCTGTCCAAGATTTTTTAAGGCAACCCATTTTTAATGTATTTTCTGATATACTAAATTTGTTATAAAATATATTTCATCCTAATACCAGCTCGAGTAAGGTCGACTTATGTTCAGATCTTAGACCATGAATAAAAAAATAATATAGCAGTCAGATTTCGGATTTTAAATATTTTGAATATTATAACAATGTAAGATCGTACCTCGTTCCCTCAACTGAAATCATGTATATAATAAATCAAAATGATTCGGAACAAGCTATCTACTCTGTAATTAAACATAGAACTTCTCACGACCATCTGCAGACCATTTCTAACTAATACGAATTCATTTGTTAAATTTATATTCCCAGCAATTTCGTCCAAAGTAACTTTTGGGCTCCTGGACTAGCGATTTCTATTTTTTTCTATGTCGTATATACATACCTACCTTAACACCCGTTTTCTTAATCATTCGCCTGCCATTCTTGTAACATGACCGAACCAACAGACCATTTACAGACAGACGGCAATACAATCTCACTCTTTCTCGAATCTCCCTGTAGCGATTGCGGTCAGCGATCGTGACACCAAAGACATCTGATCACAGAATATGATCACCTCGTTAAGTCTTTATAAAGTGGGATATACCTTCCATTTTGCTTAAAAATGTTTGTAGGTGGCGCTATCACTACTACCTACCACCTATCTACCTACCTAGTATCGTCTTTAGATACAGCCCTGAGGCGATTGTCATTCGTACTATGCACCGCTGCGGAATCTGATAAAGCGGATTTCTAAGGAATCTGTTGACGTCAAATAAAAAAAAATTTGACTGTCTCTGCCCTCCCCGGCGTTGCGTGGTACCTTTTGATAATAATCGTATTAATCCCCGACTGCTTCGAAACGGCTAGTACGCTATGTAATCATAAAAAAAGTAGATCAGTTACGAGCCGTAAGAATTCAAACTCCGTTACCTTACCAAAACCTTTTCGTGTACTTGAAATAGAAAACAGGTTTAAGAAGGTCGACGGCGATGTTTATTTATGCAATTTTATTTTTAAACTTACTCTTTTTTTTGCTCATTGAGTATACCGCTTCTCATTACAATATTTGAAGTACATATGTCTCGAAAGTAAAAGTTAAATTAATGCTCGTATCAAAATAAGATCGAATTTAACATTACATAATAACTAATCAAAAATACCAGTGAAAAAAATTAGGTTTTCTGTTCTACAATATCATGTTGTTCATGTTATCAGATAGAAAGTACAAGAGCCAGTACCCGAGGTTGCTTAACACAGCTTGATAATAACAAAAATAACGGATGAGACTTAATAGTGCGCTAGTGATGGGACAAGAGGTTGACTTTTCCACTCGAGTGATTCGTATCATTTTTTCCTTTTTTTTGCCTGGACATGTTACATAAATTTAGTCTAACCCAAAAGTAAGCAAATTATATGCTTTTCTTATGGGTGTCAACTTTACTAATACATGGAAAGACTAAAATAAATACCCAAACCTGGAAAAGCATACATCTAAATGTTCGTCACTCAAATGCTTGTCCCCGTCCAGAATCGAACCCGAGTCTCGCATTAAATCGGCAGCGATAGGCATGTGCGCCAGCCCCCCGACCAACGAGGCGGTCATTGTATGACACTTGAATATCATTTGGCAAGCCGAATAACTTTTTCGCTGGACTTTCTACAACCTTAAGGCATCTATTACAAACATGTTTTATTTTAGCAATGTCTGCGACAGTATTTTAACTTTTATAATACTTTATCTTATACGTATAAAAGAATGTTGATATGTTTTATCTTTTCTATTGTGGGCAAAGCCCATACAACAATCTTTGTGATTGTGCAAAGAATCCAAAAACTTTTATAGTAGGGGAGACTGAGATACTAAATGTGCAATCACTCCAGCGGTAACCTAGTGCATTTTGTTGATCAGGTGGTAATGAATAAAAGCAAAGGTCACGTAATTTTTTTTAGCTGTGAGTTGAGCACCTAGAAGCTAAAACCACAATTACAGTCTTTTGATCATACGTGAGCTTTATAGATATTAATAGTGTCACTCATACCTAATGTGTCTCCGCTGATGGAAATGTGTCAATGAGACAGGTTGCCGTAATCGATGATGAACATAAAGATTAAGTTTTTGATTCTTCTACCTCCGTACGTCATACACAAATCATCAAAAAATTTGAACGTGCTCTTACTGGCATACAATAAACCCGCCGTACTTTAATCTGATATGCTCTAGTAAATTTTCAAGCAAAAAACTTATATAATGTTAGCATTATTATCCTGCATGCACGCTTGTGAAAAGATCCCTTATATTATGGAGATCATTACTCACATCACAGTGAATCTTACATATTTCAATCTGACTGTATTTTTACAAAAAAAAATCCTCTTGGGCTCCCCTACTATTACTTTTTAGGATTTTAGTTAATAATAGAAATCTTAACAATAATATCCATTCTTTACATTAAGGCTACAGGTTACATTAAGGCTCAGGTCTGTGTTTCTTTGTCTGTCTGTATCGCATGGTCACTATCGAACGAGTTACTCGAGTGAAATGTTATCGAGTAACATCACTAAGGAGGAGTTTGTCTACCACGAAGTTCGTGCACCGATGGCCGATAGAGAAGGAAGTGTACACGATTGCCACGGCTGAACTCTCCGCTCGGAATAATACAATATTCCGTTTTAATTTCAAGGCAGGTTCATATTTGCCTTTGGGTACGTTTTAAAGGTTACACACGTAACAAGTCGTGAGACAAACGCAGCATTTGCATTTCTCTGAACGCAAAAAAGAAGAGGTTTTATCTGCTATTTTATAATTAATAACGATGGTTAATTATAGTTTTATTTTTAAGAAAATCGTATTAGTTACATTACACTATTTATAAGTCAAGAACGTCTGAACCGATTTGATTGAAAATTTATAGGAAGGTAGCTTAGAATAAGGAGACGGACATAGGGATTTAAGTTTTTCCCATACAATCTAAAAGAAAGTCGTGTAGTTACACTATTTGGAAATCACGAACGATGAGGAAGAAGAAGGAACGGAAGAAAGATGAGGAGGTAGCTCAGAATCAAGATTCGGACATAGGACGTTTAACTGCGAAAAAACTAGGAAACACATTTAATTTTTCCTATAAGTATTGAACATTGGCACAAAGTTTTCCGGAACATCTAGTAATAGTGTATTATGAAGTGGACGGGCGTTTTATTTAAGGCAGAAATCCCAGACAAAAAAGTTTAGGGCTGAGCCCCAGTCGGGGTGACTGGACGTTTCTCAGCTAATATCTCGACTAAGAAAGCAATCAAATTTTAGATGTACTTCCATAATTGCAGTAATTTTGTTGCTCACCGACTAAACAAATTTTAAGTTATTGTTATCTTCTTTCAACGATAATGTTAGAAAGAGACAAAACACGTTTAGTGCGGTCAACTTAGTTTGCACATGTCATTTCATAAGTCTTTGAATCTATTCCTTAGAAAACGTTGATTAAAAACATCACGAGTTGATATGTACGGAGTCCGGACTAATATTACGTGTCTAAAATGTTCCACCCCTTTTCTTTTTGTTTCAATGAAAAAATATAGCACAAAATTAAAATAAGTTTATTATGCTACTAGCTGCCCGCTCCTGCTTCGCACGGGTATAAATTATACATATAAACCTTCCTCTTCAATCACTTTATCTATTAAAAAAAATCGCATCAAAATCCGTTGCGTAGTTTTAAATATTTAAGCATTCAAAAGGACATAGGAACAGAGCGTTTTATACTATGTAGTGAAGAAATTAGTAAGAAATTAATACGAAGTATTGTTGTGTTAACACATACTGGTAAGTAGGTACAACAAAATGAAATTAGAAATTATAAAAATGAATAGTACACATTAATTTATTCACTAATGAACAAACGTTTCTATTACTCATATTAGTGTACTGTCAATCACATAAATAGTAATAAATTACCGCTGGGCACTTTCCAAACCAAATGTCAGAGTGTAATTTTAGATGTTATTAAGTCGATTATTTAAAAAAAGATGGACCGTAATTACTAACATAGATTGATGCAGGGCCGTCTTAAGCTATGTGGGAAATTTGAGCCCATAAAAATTAGGGGCCCCGAGTATAAACTGTATGGCACTAAGAAAATATTTGAATCGTATGCAATCGGATATTTATTTGAAATAACAGATGGGATTGATGTTGTTATCTAAATTTGAGGTATGTTTTAGTATAGCTTACTAGAAGCAGCCTTTTATTTGAATATTTCGTTAGGAACTTAATTACAATCTTTTATAATTCGAAGATGAAAGAAACATTATTTTGTAACTGAGCCTAAAAATCTTAACTGTACTTTTCACTAGGTACTTTCCCTAAAAGTACAAACATCTGAAAATGAACACGTTGCACTCTGTAAGGGACTATATTGGCCATTATTTCTCTCAGGGCCCCCAGATTCTGATACATGGGCCCCAGTGCCCTTATGGTAAAGACGATACTGTATACATGATACACAACTTTTTTGTACCCGCATCAGCATTTAAGTCCGAAGCGCTACCGAGTTACATCGATATTGATTTGTGTCAATCATGTCATGTTTTATCTATAACTATTTATCTACATACAAATGTATATTTTGTAGATTATGATTGCCAAATTTAAAGATTGACAGATATACCTACAATTTACGTCTTGTCGATTTAAAAACAAGTTTCATCCTATTAATTTTTTGCGCAAAGTGTATATACTATATGTACATATGTATAAGTATTACGTACCTATGTATGTATTAATGAAAATGTAACTGTACCTCTTTGAAGGCCATTCCACGGACGGATGAGTGGTAGTTTAACATTATTAAAATTAGCTATAGTTGGTATGTTTGTTTTAGTTTCTTTTGTTTCGTATAGTAAGTAGTAAGCTTCTATTGTGAGCTCTAAATTCTCCATTTCTTTTAACTATTCTCTGTGTTCTGGGTTTGCTGGAAGAAATTTCTTTTAGAGATTTGCCCTGGGCCTGGACGGCCCTGTAGGCTTGCACAATTGTCCTTACATTTCGGCCTCAGTACAGCGATGCACCTGTAACATTTACACTGTCTATAGAACACCGTTTCTACATATTATTATATCTCTCTGTTTATTTATCTATCTATTTTTCTATCTATCTTTCGAGCGAGCTTTGGAAAATAAGTACTAATATCAATACATTTTGTATAGGGATAAGATTTCATAATATTAAAATATTGTATTACCATATGGCCACAAAACACGTTCGCTAAACCGCATTATGTATAATAATATGACGAATTGTCTTTTACAATAATTGAAATAGGACCAATTCGAGTAACTAGGATCCCACCAAAAACATAAATGTCAAAAAGGAGAGCCAAGTTCAATACAAAAATTATGCTTGGCTGTGGGCTTCGCTGCAAAAAAAAAATTAACTGAGTTCAAAATTCAAATGTGTATTTATCACAAAAAAATAACAATATGTAAGAGTATTAAACTCTATTTCTTTGCTTTATTGGATACCTATAATCATTACTGTTATTTAAAAATGTGAGTTCGTAAAATTGTTTAGATTTGAATTGGCCAGTTTTCATTTCATTTGTCGTTTTATATAGTTAATTAATTTTTTTTTAGTTCTGATCAAAACTGCAAAGTGCAGGAAGCAAAAACCGACTTCAATATCAATCCTATGTTTAAGTAAAAAAAAATCCTAAGATTAAAATTTTTCAATTATCGCCAACAAAGCCTGTGTAAGCTAAGAACCGTTCACTGTAACTAAAAAAACCTATAATGAAATCAGTCCATCTGTGCAAAAGTTGTGACACCATGGATAGACGGACGGAGTCTATAAGTGTGACACACACTACCTTATAACACCTCTGTTTTTCCATCAAGTGGCTAAAAATACGAATGATTAAGTATCATTTGATGAATCTTGCTCGAGTTTATGTGATAGCATATCTAAAACATGTAAAAAACAAAAAAAAGATTTGAGAACGAAGATGTCGTTAGAAAAATGGTCTCCAGTTAAAAATGTGTCTTCTTAATCAAATCATAGATTAATAACGATTTATATTGATTATTAAATAGCATAGTTTAATATTGAGTTAACATGTTTTAAGAAAATTCGTTACCAAACCGAAATATTAAAATTTGTATAACTAATTATGAATCCATTACCTTAAATCGAAACCGGTTGGTTTTGAAGCAAGTGAATTTGGAAACAGTAAAAGTGTTTTATGTTTTGATCTTAATATTGGGCTGCCGAAACAGGATGTGATCAGTTGCAACAATAACTTTACTTAACTTTCTTTTGTATGCCATCATCATCAATTCGGTTCGGTTGTCAAAAGGAACATGGACAAATCGTTCTAGAGATACATTATGCTTCTTATTTACATTTCTATAAATCTGACTGAATCGTGCGACCGGATATTTTGTCGCGTAATAAATTTGCAGTTATTTATTGTGTTAAAATTGTGATGAGCGAACTAATATTACATTTTCCAATGGTGATTTATGTCGGTCATTTATTTTGCAACTTGGCGAAATGTTTTTTATTCGCATAAAAAGCAAAAAGAACAACTCCTACGCATATAGTGATGTTATTGATATGAAATTTCGGATTTGTGTGTTTTTATTATACCAATAAAGTTTTATGTTTCGGATACAGATATGAAATAATTTCGGATTATCCGTTAGATTCGGATTTCGGTTTTTATAATTTCTCCAAGCTTTGTCGGCGAGCAGAGTGCTCAGCGAAAGATATAATTTAGATGGATTGGACTGTTCCCTACAACGTCAGCAACAAAGGCTGTCCCCGGAAGATTGAACCTTGATTCGGTACTGCGTTCTGGTTATTGGATGGGTTTGATGGAGTCGTGGCTCGTTGGTTGGCGTTAGACACTTGATGCAAAAGAGGTCTTCGTCGCCGACACCTCCGGTGACGGTGTAGTGTAGTCAGTTTCTTGCGAGTTTGGGTTGGGAGGAAAGCTCGCGTTGATCTAAGTCAGTTTTCTAAGTAACGAGATCGTTAGCAGCTGAAGTATAGTCAAAGATGGGTGCTAACATCGGGTTCGCCATAAAACTAACTAGTTATGAATACGTAAGCATACGTTATGACTTGAAATAACAAACAACTTCCCAAGATTCACGTGGCGCGCAAGCGGTGTAACAGACATCTGACGTAACTGGTAATACTTAGACCCCTCCGTTATCCGAAACTTTTGTAATTGATGCGGTTACGGTTATAAATCATATTTCGGATATCCGGAAATTTTCATTTTTCATAATACCCAGAATCTAAATGTGTAATTGGTTGAAAGGAAATCCTAAATTATAATCATATTAATCACAATTTATAATCTCGCAATCTAGTGACGTTAGATACTAACCAAAGATGAATGTGCTATTCAAAATACGAGAGGGCAGCCTCAGAAAATACGATAATATATGAGTATTTCATATTAGACACGGCTTGTAGCGCCTTAAATACGCATAATCATTTGTCAATTATGCATTGCAATCTTATCGCGAGCGGACGATCTGTACGCTTCGCCTTTACTTGTCTTGTTTATCTGAACGGGCCTTTCTCTAAAATAGGGATGTCAAGACCTTACCAAATAAAATTGCCTATAAATCAATTTACAATTCCAAGTTGCGGTTTTAAAATCGGTTTCGTTAAATTTGTTCTCAAGATTACCAACATTGGTGGTAATTTTGTTGAGCATTTACAACACTTATTTTAGGAATATTAATTAAATTTCAACAAATTCGACGACTGCGATTGTTTTTTTATGTAAAATTTTCTATTAAATAGACATCCCTACGTATTTGTTTATTTTCATAGATAAAAGTGAGTGCAATAATTCTGTTCTCTGAACATGGTTTCTCCTGCTTAGCTCCTAGAAATGCAAGATTTTTTAGTGACCGAACAAAAGCTTCTGTTTCGGTCATAGAATCGGGTTTCGGTTTCGGCCAAAAATTGACGTGTTCATGAATTATTATGAGTCATTCAGCAAATGTCACTTCTAACTGGTACTCGCCTATTATTTACTTTACTGATTGTCTTTAATTAAAAACTTCTAGTCACCTATAAAACTAGCTGTAAGTGTGACTATGAACATTGTAAGTGAAATTACATTAAATTTCAGTATTAGTTGAAATTTCCAACTAGTTTATATAAGTTTCGGTTTCGGCCGAAATTGAGAGCTGTTAAAAGTTCGGTTTTGGAAGAATAACCAGTTTCAGTCGAACACTAACAATTTTTTTGTTTGTAGAAGCTTGACTTGTTTTTATTCGATGAATAGTTATTATTATTTTTTTTCGACGTAATCTGAATGTATTTTTATTTGGAGAGGTAAACTAGTAATATTCTATCTTGATTAGTCACTTAGTTAATCATCTCCTGAATCACCTGAATATTACAGTCTCGTTGCTGACTTTTAAGAAATGAAGAAGCCTTTTGAAGTTCCCTTAGTCGTATTTTTTAATTTAAAAAAATATCTTCACGGCCATATTTCCTAAGTTGTAGGCACATATAAAAACGGCACCCACGACTAGCTGAAGACATTATGTCCCACAATGTTATAAGTGACAAGCAATTGTGTGTGATAGGTGATATTAAATCTTAGCAACGTCATTTTTGTTAGAAAATTGAAAATACATATTTTCTATTCTTTTTGTTGCCGGTCCCTGGAATCAAACCTGGACCTCAAAAAGCAAAGTCCGACGCCGGACCGCTAATCCACAGAGACGATAAATTTCGCTTCATAAAACTTACTAATGATCCTAAGCCCTGGCTACGGTTTCTCCCATTTCGTTTTCACGACGGTAGCGTAACCGCATACTCTGATATGTCTAATCAACCGAGAGGGCAGCAGTGGGTTGCCAGGTCGCCAAACCTAAAAGCCGGACAGTCCAGCCAGTTTGGCCGGACATTTGTTTAGAAAAGGGTTATTGAGGATTTTGTCTCAGCATTAGATACCTATAACAAAAATATGTATGTAAAACCAAGCTTTTTTTATCATCATAAATCTTGTTAAATTCTAGTGCAATAAAAAATTAAATTGTTTGCCTTCCAATATCATAAAAAAAAATCTAATGCAAAATCGTCGTTCCCCGTGTTGGTCTGGGCTCCTTTGCAGAATAGACCATCTGCCTTCCTGCCAGGCAGCTCGTAAAAGGCGAGCATAGGCTTACCGTCACTAACAGCGTGACATCTGACTATGTGGTAGAGTTTCGCAGCGACTCACCCAAATTGGAACCACCGCCTTACCTGTTCTTGCCGCCATAAGTCATAACATGTTCCGGTTAGGAGGGTAAGGTAGCCGGTAAACTTACTTTTGCTCAAGGCCTAACATCTCGGCCTCGGCGTTACCACCTTTGGTGTCTGTAGGCGCCGTGAATTTCTTACCATCAGGAAATCAGTCTGCTTGTTTATTTTCCAATATCATTAAAAAAAATTGAAAAGCCGGACATGCAACTGTGTCCGGCTTTATCCGGACGCCTGGCAACGCTACGGGTATGTTGCGGTTTACATTTACGCTTCATCTTGAAAGTGAACCTGTGAAATGAGTTATTGAAGCGAGTCCATAATACGATACCCGCTGTACGATGGGTATTGTGCCTTTCCATTGCGAGTGCAGAATTACCTTGAATTAGATTTTCTAGTCATCATCATTAATGTTTAATCTGGCACTGGATTATTATTTCTAAAAGCTTGGAGCTAGGATGTTGTCTAAAAGCCATGGTAATCTCTTAAATCGCTTGTTCATTGAACTCTATAAATGAAAAAGTTGTCACTCACTGCGCTACAGTTTTTAACTTTAACAGTTGAGAGCGCTTAAACTGTTTGTATGTGTAACGATTTTTGTTCCGAATAAACTATTTTTAATGAATGTGAAGGAAGCAAGACAAGTTTGTCAGAATCGTGAGGTCTGGCACTCGATACTCTCTGCCTACCTCGTTAGGGACTTGGCGTTAAGATATGTAAGTATGTATGTATTTAAACTATTTTTTTAGTTCATTTATCCTGGTATCCTCTGCAAAATATACTATCTGATTTAACGTTGGACAGCTCGTAAGAAGCAAGCAAAGATTAAAAGGAGAGTGGTTTAGCGGGTGTACATACACACTAGACCTAACACCCTAGCCACAGAACAGTAAAAAACTTGCAACACTCATGATGTCTATAGAGCAACACTCATGATGTCTATAGATAAGTCATGGTTGTCTTACCATCTGGAGTGCCGTGTGCTTATTTACTATTTAATTATATAACATAATAACATAACAGTAAAACTGCAAAAATCGACTTCCGCATGGATCGTTCTTTTTTCGAAAGATAGTAAATGATGCCGATATGATCCCACTTAAATTTTATCAAAATCCAACTAGTCGTTTTTGAGTTATACTTAATAATGTACATTATGCTGTAACGACTTAAAAACTACAAGTTGGATCTACATAAAAATTAAATGGGACCATCTCGGAATCATGACTTATCTTTCTAAAAATAACCATCAAAATCGGTTGGCAATTGACCGAATAATACCGTAATAAACATACAAAAAAATATACAGTTGAATTAAGAACCTCCTCCTTTTTTATAAAATGCATTTTAGCACTGACTTGGCATTTCTAAAAAAATTAACAGCTATGTTACAGGCTTTTTAGCAACAATGTTACTGGTGTCTTTTTATCGAAATTGATAGTGTTACTAATTGTAAAGCTTTTGTAGTTTCCGTACTGTGACTTTACGTTTTAAGGACGAATAGTAATGTTAAGTAAATATTTTTCCACTTAATAATTTTGAATTTGAATTCTTTGATAATTATCATAACTATTTTTAACTGTCTATCCCTTTTTTATACAAGCCTGTACTTTCTATTAGACGATGACGGGCACATTCTGTTAGTCACGCACTTTTAAAAGTTCAAGTTTACAACATTTTTTGGTGGGGATATTTTTATTTAGCGTAAACATTCTAGGATTTCTTCGTTCATCGGATAGGGTTGGCAAGTACAGAAAATAATATTTTTAAATTTGATTCGGAATTGTCACCTCTGTAGTTTAACGGTTCGGTCTAGGGCTTGGCTTCACGATGTATGCGAATTTTGTACTAACAACAAATGCCTGATGATATATGCCTGGTTTGGGGGTTAGGCTTGCTACCTATCACATTGTGGGACCTAGCGTCTTCTGCTAGAGGCACAACCAGGGCATTCATTGCCCTGGTTGTGCCTCTGGCTGAGTCTTTGGGGATATGGGTATGAAGATACTTTTTTTATTTGTAATTTTAAAAAAATCTGGTTAACATCGTCAGTACGACATTATCCTGTTAGAAATAGACGCTGATGCCAATCTGGTCACCAAAAATTATGCTGAGAGGAAGCTTTTGCTTTATGCCTCAGTATTCATTAATGTCTATAAATTGCTTATAATTTATTTACATGTATGTATGTGGGTTAAGTACAGAGAGATGTAAGGAGTTTTTGAAATAGCATTGCTCTCGTCGGTTATATAAAGAGAAACTAAATTATAAATCCAATTAGTTTTATGAGTAATTTAAATGTATCATCCAATTACAGTTCATAGAAAATATTGAAACTTGTTTGCTAATTAGATATCGATAATGTCGTTGGTACTTGTATTTATTTATCGATTTATCTTTTTAGGAAGAGACTAATCTATCGACTACGGGCTGACAACTCGTAAACTACCTTTGGTTATAAGCCAAGTGTTATTTATGCCCGGTTCCTATAATCAACGAACCGTAATCCGTTAGCTAAACCATTCGTAAATTGTTCAAAAGTAATGAAGCTTTACCAATATTTTCAAAAAATGTTTAAAATCAATAGTCAGAAACGAGCAACCGTTGTTAGTAATCTTACTAATGCCCGGTTCCTATATTCAAAAAATGAGTCGTTTTAGTTACGGATGGTAGTATTTTGTACGCTTAGTAAGATTCTCAACATTTTTTGAAAATATTGGTAACGCTCCGTTACTTTTGAACAAACTACGAATGGTTTAGCTAACGGATTACGATTATAGGAATCGGCCATAAGCGTACAAAATACTACCATCCGTAATCAAAACGACTCGTTTTTTAAATATTACCGGTAACCGGGAACCGGGCACTAACCGACATACTAAGAAAAGTATAGTTATTAATTTAGTGGTTAAATGCGTCCGATTATTTTTTACCAACGTCCTAAAAAAAGAGGAGATAAGCTCCTTCTTTCTTCGGTTATTAGCAGTCAAACCTATACTTACTTTTTGATTTTGATTTCTTCATCATTTCTGAAAGATCGAAAATGGTTTTCGAATTGAAAATCATCAGCGTCCGCGTCGCTTCAAAAATGGTCCTATTGCCACAAAGTCCGAATTTAATGATTGTGTCGTAGGGAAGTTGGTAAGATCGTTTTCGTCAAAATATTTCGAAGCCATGGTCACAGTCTTAATACTAACAGTCGGCCGACTCATGTACTTGCACAGAGCAACGCGGGGGGGAACGCGGGGAAGCGAGCGGCAGGGTCGGCGAGCGCAAACTCCATACAGTTTGCGCTCTCTATCTAGAAGGGTTTGCACTCGTTATTTGTTAAAAAATATGTTATAGTATATTTTATTATAATGTAATACTTGCTGTCTTGTAAATTTATAATGGTTTACAAAATGTGTTCCGTTTTTATTCGTAAATAAGCCGGATGGCTTGCTTTTTCATCCACAATGGATGAACCGACACCTTTTCATTTTATTATTTTTCCACTGTCGATTCGTGCACCATTAAAAAAAATTTTTATACAGTCTGATACAAAGCTTTAACAAAATGAAGCGATCCATTTAGGTATATGTTTTAAACTTTTATATATAAATTGATACATCAAAATCACCAATTACTCAAGATTTCATTAAACATTTTTTTTACACGTATGATGAAGTTTAGCACATAATAGTAATTAGTATAAAGTTAAAGTGGGTAAAACAAATCAAAATATTTTACGGATAGCATGGTGAAAATTATTTCACTCCTATGTGCGGTACGAAGCAAAAAAGCTTTATAATGGATTCATAAATATATCACATACTGCGAATTATACATTATGAATGATTTTACATTCACCCCGTGTTGGTCCGGGCTCCTTTGTAGAATAGACCATCTGCCTTCTTACCAGGCAGCTCGTAAAAGGCGAGCATAAGCTCACCGTCACTAACATCGTGACATCTTACTAGGTGGTAAGTCTCGCAACGACTCGCCCGGATTGGTACCACCGCCTTACCTATTCCTGCCGCCATAACGTCAATGCCTGCTGTTGACGTGTTCCGGTTGGAGGGTAAGGTAGCCGGTAAACTGACTTTTGCTCGATGCCTTACATCCCGGCCTCAGGTTCTCAACGCACCATTACCACCTTTGGTGTCTCTAGGCGACGTGAATTTCTCACCATCAGGAAATCCGTCTGCTTGTTTGACTTCCAATATTATAAAAAAAATTTTAGTTTGAATTGATTATATCTGTGATTGAAAATAGTAAGTAAGTAATGCCAAATCAATGTAGCTGGTGTCACATATATATGTATTATGTTTTTTTTGGTATTATATTGTTCATTAGCATAAAACTTTTTTATCTGACTGTACTAAACAACTTCAATAATTTGATAGTGAATGAATCGTCGGTGAAAAAAATAATAAAATAAAAGGTGTCATTTCGTCCATTGTGGATGAAAATTTTGTGGACGAAACTTCAGCAAGACCATCATCGGTTTCATTATTAACTCCACATTTTTTTGTTTGCCATTTTAAAATAAAATTTTTAGATGAAATGTTTAAAATGTTATTATTTGACAACCCTGACCCTTGACTGACTTGCCGTGAGTAGGTATATAAAATGTCGGCATGAATTCAATAACAAAGGAGTTGGACTACTGGTAGAATTCTTAATACTGTGCCATCGTACAACCAGCAAACATGAATGGTTATTGATTACCAATACCCAGTAAACTCCTCAATCTTACCACTTGTTGGTCCTTGTCAGATGTGTAGACTAGACCATGTGCGTCTCTGTCAGGCAACTCGTAAGAGGCTAGCGTTGGTAAAAAAAGCCAGTACCAACAAGACCACTGGTGGAATAGTGCTGTGCATCATAATGACTCACTTATGCTTCTGTCCGACGGGTAGGGCAGCCGGTAGACTTACACTATATGCCTAACATCCCGGCCGCAGGACAGCAACGCACCCATAACATCTATTATGTCTATAGGCTACGGTTTTCTCCAACAATCGAAATGGCCGTGTGCTTGTGTGCTGATCCTGATAATAATATAAATGCGGTAGTTTGTATGTTTGTTACTGCTTCACGCAAAATCTGCTGAACCGAGTTTTATGAAATTTGGCACACACAAAGAGGTTAACTTGGATTAACATATAGGATAGTTTTTTAAACAATGTTCCTGTGGGACCATGCGGGCATTGTCGCGGGCAATATATCACATAAAATGAAAAATCTTTCGAAAAGATCACACTTTTACTCTGACAACATGTTTATTTATATAATAATTGACACTTATTAATTCTTATGCTAGATTTGATTTGAATAAGTTAAGTTTAGATCCTGTTCGTCGACTAGATTCTACAGTTAGATGTTTATTTGTGTGTCAGTTTTCATGTCACGTCCACCCACAATATGCAAAATATTGTCGATAAACTGAATTCTCGGTTTGCTGCATCATCAGGCCCCGTTACGGACATAAAAAGGTGCTTAGATTCAAGTACGTACTTGGTTTGCAATTTCAGTGAACTAATATTTTAATGCTAAACGTTTTTTGATCATAATGTAAAAGTCAATACTGTCTTCACTCTATCCGTTAGATTTAAAGCGTGGCTGTTTTTAGAAATGTTTTCTCCATCTGGGTGGTCGACATTTTTTGCAATTTGCTTTCATCTCTCTCAGAACTTCAATTTTTTTTAAAATTAATATAAAACTTATTCCGAGTCAGGAAAATCTAGGAACAAACTCCCAACGTTGCAACATTGACACATTTTTAAACACAAATATAACATGCCAGCTGATGCAGATAGCACAGATGACAAAACAGGCACACAAAGCGAATGTCAATGGGAGTAGGTACCCTTGAAAACCGCCAACAAATTTATCGGGTTTTATCCGAGGGTTGTACCAAGAGCCTCCGGAAATGGCATGTTTGTATGAGAAGGGTGATGATTATGAAGGAATCTAGGCAGATCTTAGAGTCGTAGTCTGTGCCTTCTCTACACTGGACTATACAAATACTAGCCATTTGTCCGCATCTTCGACTGTGTATAACAGTAACAATTTTCTTACATACTTTCATCCCCTATTATAAACATTTGAGGGGTTGAAATGCCGTGAAAGAGCAACAGACAGACTCCAATTTATAATATTAGTATTTATGTCTAATTACCAGGGCTCTCATTGCAATAGCTGATGCGTGTCTACGTTGACAATTTGAAAGTACCAACCCGTGAGGATTTTTACAAATCTTCGGCAGTTGTGTCGAAAAAAACCTATGTATTTCATCATTTTCATTTTGCTTTCGAGTATCTCGTATTTGTACGCCTCGTACTATGACGAGCAGGGAGGGAGGGGTAGAAACAATGCACAGAGTGAAGGGCGAAGTTCATTTAAAAAATCCGGGGATATTTTTGCGTCCACGGAGCTCGGTTAGTCAACCACTATTATCAGTCTTCCGTGAGGGTCAGCAACCCTAGTTATACCACTCCTTACCTCCCAGGGAATACAGCCGTGAATATACTTTTAGAAACTAATTAGCATTGCAAAATTCCAATGAAATTTATACAACATGGCGTCGCAATTAAAGTAAGATCGCGGTACAATCGAATGGAAATTGTGGAAACAGCACTTTCACTGCGTTACAATTATATGCAATTAATAATTCAAGTGCATAGTTATAAAGCTGGGTCTACAGAATACACCCACGGGCTCCCAGCATCCATTAGAAAGTCTAAGATCCTGACTTAATAATCTGGTGTAAAACTAAAAGCAATATCCCGGTATACCTAATTGAGAGTTTCTAATTTTCTCCACACGAAGCAGCACGACGGAGCCAGTTGGCTGTCGACTTATCTTCAGAAATTAACTTAACTGCTGTCATTAGATGAGGAATGAAGACATCCATTCAATTATCTTTAATAAATGTAGTTAAAAGATATTTTCCTCAGCATCTAGGTAAAAAATACAGCACAGTAGCTCAACGGTTGTAGTTGTTTGTTCTGTATGGATAAAACTTGTATGTATAAAAAAATAATTATACTGATAGATTATACATATTTTATTTTAAGTAATCAGCGAGATTGCCTTATAGATTGCCGTATAATATGTGAGAATGTTGATTCAAATAGGCCAGAGATGGATGTTTTTTTTAAACCTACGAATAGCTTCTATCGCAAATTATATGTCTGTGTTATTAGTGATATAATGATTCCAATACATAGAAATAGTTATGTGTACCAGAATAAATTGAATGAAGACCCATACCCGGAAATGCAGACATTTTTGTATTTATCTTTACGTACCTACCTTTTATGGGGTTTTGCATATTTCCGCTTTCATTCTTTCCATGATTGTTACGATCCTATTATCTCAGTTTTAAAAGCAGGTTTAGCAGGTGAACACAAGGGTCTTCATCTCAGCTCTCAGAACTCTTTGATGCTCGTAAGGTGTGCCAAGATATCTCTTTCATCACACAAGTTTCCCGTATTTTAACTTCAATTTTCAACGCACCTATAACATCTACATTGTCTATAGGCCACGATTTTTGCTAAACAGGAGAACCGTTTGCTTGTTCACTTTCTGATCTCATTAAAAAAAGACTAGAAACTTAGCTTTTCGTCTATTATGTTCAATGATATTATAATTTACATAAAAGGTGTAGACATTGGCACCTTTACAACCTTGTAAATTTATACAATGAGATCATTTTGAACTTAAGTCAATTTCGCTTTGTGGTATAGATGTTAGTGATGTAACGAATGTCATTTTTAAACATTCGCAAATGCGAATATCTGATACCGACATTCGCGAATGCGAATACGAATATTTGGTTTTTGTTCCCAAGTTTGGCGCTAATTGTCTATAGTTTGACAGTTTCAAAGAGGTGCATTCCATTTGTAGTTTGCTGAGTTAATACGAACGAACTCATCCGACCGAAGTGTCATTCCGCTTGCACCGGTCTTTTCACAAGTGAATTTTGAAGTTAGAGTGTGATTACTGATTAGCGTATAATACTTACCACCAGGAAATCCGTCTGCTTGTTGCCTTCCAATATCATAAAAAAAATTAATAATGATAAATTGTAATTGTTCGTGAACTTACATTATATATTTTGTCTCATTGTCCCCGTGTTGGTCCGGGCTCCTTTGCAGAATAGACTATCTGCCTTCCTGTGCCAAGCAGCTCGTAAAAGGCGAGCAAAGGCTTACCGTCACTAACACCGTGACATCTGACTAGGTGGTAGAGTTTCGCAGCGACTCGCCCAGATTGGTACCACCGCCTTTCCTATTCCTGCCGCCATAACGTAATGACGTGTTCCGGTTCGGAGGGTAAGGTAGCCGGTAAACTTACTTTTGCTCGAGGCCTAACATCCCGGCCTCAGGTTGGCAACGCACCATTACCACCTTTGGTGTCTCTAGGCGAGGGGAATTTCTTACCATAAGGAAATCCGTCTGCTTGTTTGCCTTCCAATATTATAAAAAAAAATATATGTTTCCAAACAAAATTTGAATGTTAAGCTTCATCACCTAAAGAAAAGTAAAATGTTTAAATAAATAATACCAAGGGAAATGATAATGTGATTTATGACGAGGTTAACTTACTGTTTCTTGTATTAAAAATATAAAAAAATAATGGATTTAGTTTTTTGGACCTACTATTATCTTCAAATTGTTTTTTTTTCTGATTTTCATATTCGCAAAACATTCGCATAAATTTTGCAAATGCGAATATGCCAAAAAATGCGAACATTCGTTACATCACTAATATATACTTGCTTATACACACTGTAACCTATATCAAAGTGTAACATGAACATCTATCGTCTATTTGGAAATCTTTCGACAAAAATTAAACGTATCGGGGTGTGCGTCTCATAAATATATTATGCTAGAACTAGTAGTTTTAGTTTTACTTGAATACTTGTTTACACTTTAACGACTCAGTAGACAGCTGAACGCCGTAAGTTAGTGTTACAAAATAGTGGTTATAGTTGATTTAGATTTTATTGAATACTAAATTCTTTTTAACCATTGAATACTAAATTTTACCTTTATTTTCTATATTTTTTTGTTGTTAAATTATATCTGTATTGTTTCAAACAATTATTGTGAATTATGTGTCTGTACGTTAGATTATATAGAAAAAAATGAGCTTTAGCCCATTACTTTACGGATGATAACATACGAAACTAGCTGTATTCATGCGATTTTGTCAGCATAGAATAGTTGCGATTTTCTTACAAACTTTTGTTCTTAGTTACCTATTCCTTTGGGGATTTGATCTTTGGTCTTTGACTTTGTACATATGAAATTTTATTAAGCGGTTTTGCCTTAAAATCGCTAAAAGCAGGCAAATGCTTTCGCATAGTATATAAAATTAGTATCCATGCAAATGTAAAATTAAAATTAGTGTAATGTAAAATAAGTGTCCGCATTTAATCAAAATAGTTTCAGCGCTTTAGCTGTGAAAGTGTAACAAACAAAAAACAGAAAACAAACTTTTCATTTAGAACTTTATGGACACGGTGATGCATATAAAGAATAATAATCTGCCAGCAGAGCTGCACTTACGCGCGCGCGCGAAGTACGCAAATAACCTTAATGTAATCTTAATACTTAATTACATTTGATCCTATTACGATCTATCAGAATAGATAATAAGAAAGGGTAAAAAAGGGAGTCGGTATGCACTGGCTCCGTGCTTTCTATTTTTAATCGAAACGAGAGGTCGGCGCCGGCGCCACAGCCTCACAATCTTGCGCCTGCAGAGCACACTTTGCGCATTCCGTCAGCGCGTGCGCACCGGGCACAGCGTATACACGTGTAGCACGATAGTGTTTACGTATTTTTGTACACACGACGTACGATTCGACCGATGCGTTTAAAAAAACAATGGGCATCAACCGGTTAAGAATGCGATAGGATCAGCGGCCTTTGAGTTGACTGATGCTTATCCTTTTATATCGGGATCCGGTGTTACGTCGAAGCGGGTTGATCCCCTAAGTTCGTTCCAATATGGGTGTTATTAGGAAGAAGAAGAAACGTAAGTTGTTTTGTTCATTGTCGTAAATACGGAAAGTGATATTTTGAGTTTGTTTTTTGTTATTAAGAATGTTAAGTTTTATCGTTATTCATACGTTCGTAACGTATTGTGTAAATTTAGATCCTGTTTTGTTTTGATCCTTATATCATTATCAAAAAAAATATTTCACTTTTCTTTGTTTTGTACATTATTAAAATAATTAAAAATTTACTTCTTATAACTAATTTAATATTTATTTTGCAAATACATACCTACATATATAGGATTCCGTCTTCATAAATATAATATATAAGGTAATAATCAGTGAGTCTGGATAGGTATTTGTAATAAGTTTAGGTATATATAGTGTGAATTCAGAAATTAAGAGTGTGTAATTATAAATTTATTATTATATTATTTACATAGTGAATTTGAACTTACTCCATGGTTAAAATCTTACCGAATCTGACATTCCATAGTGGGTATTTGTTGTGAAAGCGAAGCAATTGAAATATCTGAAAGTAATGTAAGGGTCCGATATTTGCGTTAGTATATCACCCTTACTTACCCGTATTTTTGCACACCCAAGTTAAAAATCAAAGTACCACAATTATTCCGATATTTATAAGTAATTTTTCGGGAATAGTCTATAATTATTCCAACCTTTTCTAACCTCTTCTAACCTTAATGATTCATCTAACCTCTAAATTCGTCTTTTCGTGATGCACCATGGTTTTATCCCAATGGTCATCAACCATGATATTTACCACCGTCTTTGTTAAGAACCAAGGTTTAAGTAGATCGTAATGTTCTTGTTGTATGTTCTAGTCTAAATACAATGTCGCCCCCGCTTGTCATTTTATCACCATTTTTTTGGTGAAGGATAAGTGAACAAACACACGGCTCTCCTGATGGTAAGAGTACCCGTGACCCTCAGACACCATACATGTTACAAGTGCATCGCTATTCTGAAACAGGGATAGAAGGCGTATTGTGCATGTCTATCGGCTACCTTACCCTCCAGACCGGAGTGTGACATAGTCATTATAGAGGCAAGTGGCTATAATGGCTATAGTGGCTCTACTCTACAAGTTGCACGGCACTCGAACACCAGTGATTTTGCTGGAAATGACCTATATGTTAATCTGTGCACGCCTCTTACGAGTTTTCTGGCAGAGAGGAAAATAGTCTATTTTAATTAACAGACCTGGGCTGACTCGGGGAAAACTTTTTTTCTATGTGTATAAGATAAGAGAATATATACGGGGTTACTGGTAGCTAATACATAACCTTTGTAGGGTTCAATATATTTTGTCAGGGGATGATGAACTTTTTATATGGAGAACTAAATACTATTTTCGCTATTTTCTAAAAGTTGTAGTACAAAAGTTGTCGCTTTTAATGTACTAAAGTCGCCCTAGTAAGGTTACGCGTCAGTTAGCAGTAACCCTGTATACGTCAAAAAAATCAGAAAAAAATTCAAACGGAATTAGGTTAAGAATGTCGGCATTCTTACACGATTTAAATAGAATTTGTGTGAACCCGGTCAGAATTGATTACTTAGTTTTTGTGTGCAGTAACAAAGCGGCAAGCATCACGAAAAAATGAACTTTAAGGCGTAAGCTTAAATATTTTTTCTGACGAATATTCATTTTACTGTACCGCTCTTTTTAAATAGTTTAATATTATAATAGTTGTATAATATTTATGGATGATTAAAATAACAAACGCGTTGTACAACTACAAAATAACCGTCCAATTTAATTGCCATATCGTCTACGAACACCAAACAATATGGATTATATTATTGATTATAACTTATAAACATCAAATCCTGAAATCTGTATAGATGACATCTGACCTTTCGAAAAAACTAAGCAAACATTCGTTATTGGCCGTGTAATAATATTAAACAAATTGGAAGAAAAGATTATATAATATATATAAGTAAGTAGATTTGTAATTACAAATCTACAGCGAAGAAGATATACAGATAATCATAGCAAAAAAGACACAAGTAAATATATACCAATTATTTAATGACATCCTCTAACATTTTTTGGGAGTTGCTTGAAAAATATTTTAAATTGTATTTTACGCATTCTATTTGCAAATGTAAATAATTTAAAATTTGACCTTTACTACTTTACTTTTGAATGTTACTGTAAAAACATTTTTTTACGCAATCATACGCCGTGGCTTATGTTAAAAGCTTATTGCAAACCTGCTGTTTGGCTTAAATGACCAGATTAAACGTATCTTACATTATTACATTTGTATACTTTATTAAAATGAAAATAATCTGTTTGTATATTTGCTCTACAAAAAATGAAAGTATTTATTACGCTCGATCTGGTTAACCGAGCTTATCATAATTAAAGTCTTAATGCAACATTTAATTTCTTTTGCGCTGTAGATTTAAAATTACGACATGCTTGCTTATATATATGAGTATAATCCTTTCTTCCAATTTGTTTAAAGGATACACACTTTTTTGTAGTTAACACTTGTACTTATTATTTCAAAGCCCTCTTGATTCTGTAAACAGTAAAACCGGTTAGCTAAAGAGTATCGAAAAGTATTAAATGGAATGTGCAGTGGATAAGTACAAGTGTTTACTACAAAAAATGTGTATACAATAGAATTTCACCAAGTGCCGACGATAGCAGAATAGACTCTATTGTTTAAAGGATTATTATAGTCAGGGTAACTCGCACGTTTCTAAATTAAATATTAAACACTGAGCAAGCGGCTAACCAGGGTTAAATTACTAGGGTTAAGTCACGTTATATTTGACAGTTTAACTCAATATCAAATTTAATCCGGGAATGTGCAAGTGGTCCTTGCACATTCCCGGCAATGTTGCACGGCCAAAAGCCAAACCCACACTCTAAAACTCGAAACGTCAAGATCAGTCATTTCCAGATCTTTGAATTTCATTATGTTACAATTTAAAGTTGCATATTATGTTAGTACTACCAGGGTTCCCAATTTGTGGCTCTACACTTTCGAGGATACTGGCGTGAAAATACTTTTATCTCGTTACTTTTTTTTTGTTTGTGTTTGTTTTTTGTAAGTGTTAAATTTTAAAGACTTTGTTGAGTACGTGTGTCCTTGTTGATGGATATTGTTCGTTTATAAGGTTTACGTTTTTAATAATTCGCTTGTTAGAAACAGAAAATTAGCGTAACTTATGACTGTAAACTATGCCAGCGGCTTCAGTAGACCAGTTTACCGAAATAGCGAAGCTATTTCCTTCCCTAAATGACATGCTTTAATGTCTGGATTACGTGAAATGTTGGAGTTTTTAGTCCTTCAATTAGTGATTGGCATCGCATTGGCTAGTTTTTCATGTTTATTATTTTCCATCTTGTAGCCTACTAACCATGATTCCAGTTTTTTCTATATTTACAATGTAAAAACCAGATTAAAATGGGTTTATTAATTTTTCCATGATTCGAGAATAAACATACAAAAATTTAAATGAATTCGTTTGGGAACTTAAAATGTTTCATCATCTATTCAAGTATACGATCAACAGTTTTATTTTATTTTATTATAAGTAGTTATGGAAATAGATAGAGACTCTGTATGATCTCAATTTTTTATTGCGCTTAAACACAAATCGGCGTAAAATTGCATTATTTATTACCAGATCAAATGATTAACTTTTCCAATATCAGTCAGCGGACTATGACAAACGATTGGATGTACACCGGTATCAAGAGCAATTGATTATTTATTTAATATCTAGATTGCAATTAAGTTAACGGTTCGCATGATGGTAGACATTTCCGTCGTCTCTTGATCTATGACACCAATCACAGCACTTTAATTTTAATAGATTTAACCTCGTCAAAAATAATTTTATTTAAGGATTCTTCATGCAGACATAAAAGAATATGAAATATTTAATAAATAGTTGTTATGTATAAATGTTAATATCTGGATGACCGAGCTTAGCTCGGTATTTTTTTTGTTTTTTTATGAATTGTGTTTTTTGGAAATTATATTTAAGTACGAATTACACAATTAGTCTAACCTCAAAGCAAACAATCATTGACTTCGTTACTTAACAACGGACTTCGTTACTTAACAACGCCATCTGCTGGAACTTTAATTATTCGCCAAAAAATAGTATTATTATTCGCCAATAGATGTCAGGAAGAGTCATAATGAATTGGGACTACTCAAACGCCTCCTATTTGTTAAAAAAGTAAGTTTAAGTCGATAAAACACGAATGTGACATTTTCTAAAAATGATTCCTAGCTAGATCGATTTATCGCCCCCGAAACCCCCTATATACTAAATTTCATGAAAATCGTTGGAGCCGATTCCGAGATTCCAATTATATATATACAAGAATTGCTCGTTTAAAGATATAAGATAATCCTTTATTTGGAAGATTTGCAGAAACTAGAAAGACGGTATGTGCTCCATTCGGTTTATGGTGCCATACAAACCCAAAAAAAATAAATAATAGCATCTCTTGACCATAGTAGATGTTGGTTCCAATGCGGTGTTGGTTATCCCAAAATGTGAACAGTGACTACACGGATCCTATATATTGACTTAACAATTTGGCCTTATGTGCCCTGCGGTCTTCACTCTAATCCCTCGTCCATTGGACCTAGTCTTTCTAAACTTTGCCATATCTTGCGCTTTTTAATTATGTACATTCCTGCGCAGGGTGGACCAAGCAAGCCAAGGACCCTCTTTCCTTTTTATTTGCGTCTAGGTAAAGGCCTTAATCATTGTATTTAGTTTGGCCAATATAGTTGCAGTTATTGCAGGCTAATGCACTCACCATTTAAGTCAGAGGTTCACAAACTTATTTCATGAAAGGCCCACTTTTTCAGTCATTTTGTAGCGCCCCCACCTCGTTTTTTCTTGTTAATAATCTCAATCACATATTTGTTTCGCCTGGAGCTTAAAAAAAACTTTTTGTCAGATTTATACCGCCCGCCCTCTAGGATTCCAACGCCGACAAGGGGGCTTTATCGCTCACTTTGGAAAAGGCTGATTTAATTATTTGGGAAGATAGTGTGTTCATTAATTGTGTGGAAGATGCATGCATGCGTGCATACATGCACGGCATGGCCAGATTTGCGATAACCGTAGATGAATTTATGGACATAAATAAAAATTCACAACCTTTCTTTTCTTTCTTTAGTTTTTGGCATTCTCGTAATTTTGCCATTAGTCAATTAGAAATTTGCATCAAGTTAACCGATTTATCAAAATCGGGTTTCAATTATTCAAAACTAGTCACAACTCGTCAATTAAAATCATATCTGGTCTTGAGTAAAGCGGTGGCCTCATTACTTAAGCTCATGTGGTGAGATTTGGCGGCAACGGGGAAATACATATAATACGCTATTTTCTTCATAATTATTTCATTTGTGCACTTTCACTGAATAAATTGTACAAAATGCCCCCAAAATTGACTAATTTCACTCAATATCAACACGAAATTCAATAATTATGAAAAATTCGACCATCTTTTCTCTCGGTGGTGCCAAAACTTTTCACAGCCTTGTCATTGCAAAATAAAAGCTATAATTCGATCTTAAAATAGATTAGAATAATATGAAATAGATCCTGTTTTACGCTGAGCGACTGACCGTCTGACCTATGATGAAAACCGCAAAGCCATATCACATTATTTTCGTTGAACTTTAGTAAAAAAACTTTAGTAATTTGCAGTTTTGTTCGCGATCATGTGTTTTTCCCCTACAATAGGTTGAATCTTTCACTTTTAGTAATAACAAGACATTATAATTAACTGTGTAAGTATCGCCTCTATGGTCTAGCGGTTCGAGTGTGGGACTTGACTTCATCAGATCCCGGTTTCGAATTCCGGGTCAGGCAACAAAAAAATGTGGTATTTCCAATTTTCTAATAAAAAAAATGTTGCTCGGGCTTGAATATGTGCCCGGTCGGCAATAGGCTTGCCACCTACCACATTGTGAGACTTAGTGTCTTCGGCTAGTCGTGCCTGGTTGTGCCTCTGCCTACCCCTTCGGGTTTATGGGCGTAAAATACTTTTTGTGTATATATCTAGCAGCTAGCTAACGCGATCATTGATTTCAACGTTTGTGGCTAAAGCTTTGATGTTAATTAATAGCTAGCTTCCAAACTAAAATACGAAAATTGCAAATACGAACATCATACCATATGAAAATGTTAAGATAATGCTACGAATATAGGCAAGTTAGTCATTGCTCTAAAATTTTAAGATAATGCTACTTATGCATAGTCATTACAGGACTCTACCATATAATTTGACTGACTGATCCAGTGATCTAAATTAGGTACAAGAAAATAAATTCATGTTATCTCAAGCATGAATATGGCGAAAACAAATTGGTTGTAAAGTACGTTTACATAACGTTTTGTAACAAGACTTACGAGTACATGCTGTCAGTGGCGTTCGGCAATTAATGGTCTATAGCAGGGGTGGGCAAATTCTTTTGACCGCGGGCCGGAAAGTTAAAAAAAAATCAAGTGTTCAAATCAATCAAGTTACGGGACGGTAAATTATAATTAATCTTGAGGCGGGCCGGTTTAATAAAATACCTACAAATAGCAGTAAATATTACGATTTTAAAACGTTGTATATATAGATAATATAAGGCATTTTTTATTTTATTTTACAATCCTTTATTAAAATTACATCTATTTATGAAGTCTTAACATATGAAATACGCAATATATATGTTTGTATCGAATATCGATTCAGTACCTTAATTGTTCAAATTTCAATACTCTTTTAACATTTCGACCATTATTTTTTTAGAGAGGTTCATATTTTTTCTAAAAAAAACCTTGGCGGGCCTTGGCCTTGGCGGATTGGTATCACCGCCTTATCTATTCCTGCCGCTATAACGTCATGACGTGTTCCGGTTTGGAGGGAAAGGTAGCCGGTAAACTTACTTTTGCTCGAGGCCTAACATCCCGACTTTGGTTGGCATCGAACCATTACCACCTTTGGTGTCTCTAGGCGGCGTGAATTACATACCATCAGGAAATCCGTCTGCTTGTTTGCCTTCCAATATTATAAAAAAATATTTTTAAACTGGTGGTCCAGTCTGTTCGGTTGTCATACTTTAACAAAAAGGACAATGAAGTATTCAGTTTCGAAACTGCAGTTCAATATGAAATGTGTGTAATAAAATATCAAACTTTAAACGCTAAATGGTTGGCCGGTTTTCAATGGGTTGTACGTAATACGTATTAATGTGTGCCCGAGGATAATCACTGTTGTTTTTGTTTGAAGGTGAAATAGTTGTGAAGTGTTTTGTGATGTCATCGGCCATATTTGGGCGTGCCGTGTTATTGTTTAGGGCAAAAAATAAGTATCGAAGCGGTTCCTTGAGCTTCAGATATGTAATTTGTGGTGCGTACATTTTATTGCGTACCTGAGATCTTTATCTATATATTAATACGTGATGCCAACACTTTGGACCCCTTTTTACGAAAATTGCGCGGTCGCAGAAGCATAAAATTTGGCACACTTGTAGTTTATGTGTAGGAGAAGTGCAGAACGCTAATGTTTTTTCAAAAACAATGCTTATAAAGTACATTAAATCGATAAATAAAATACTACCCACACTACCATGCATTTGATACACACAAACAAATATATTGATTATAACGATAAAAGATCACAGATGGCGGACTAAAAAGTTTGCAAACAAAGTAGTTGGTCGTTGGTCTTGAGTAGTGAAGATGGCGTTCTTATCAACAAGATATTAAAATTTATTATGGTCGAATTTCGAGTAATGGGCGACCACTAGTTCTTTTTAATTTGGTTCGTAGTGTGTTGATTTCAAAGAATTTTTATTTTTGTATTTTAGTTGATTCAAAAAATCTGATAAGGCATAATTTGTATATATCTCGGTCTATTTCAAATTGATCAGTAATTTTAACTAGACAGATATAAAAATTATCTTCAACCTCGTGTACCTGTTGATGTAGATAAAAGAACTACCAGGGTATCCATGTATCCATGACTAGTCGAAGACACTAAGTTCCACAATGGCATAGGTGGCAAAATTGCCACCTTCAAATCTTATATAACTCAAGAACGGCTGAACCGATTTGGCTGAAAATAGATAGCTAGGTAGCTTAGGACCAAGATACGTACATAGTATACTTCTTGTCCCGTTCGATTGCGAGGAAACTAGCAAAAGCAACATTTTACATTTCCCATTCAAAATGAACAGGTGGAACGAAGTTCGCCGGAACATCTAAAAATTGTATAAATTATTATTTATTACACAGAAACACTAATCGAAACATTACCTTTGTTAAATTTAAGTTAACAAAATGGGAGCGATATCTCTAACTAAGAATTTCTTTAAATTATAGTTTGAGGATGAAATATGATTAGTAGCGATGATACCTGCTGCGGTGATTGCAGGAAAATCATAAGATTCTGCATATCGTATAATGTTTTCTCTCTTTCAAAATTAATATTCAATTATCATCGCTGACCTTGTGCCATTATATGTGAATGTACAGTTAGTTGTGTTTGTAGAAGAATTATTAAATCTCTATATGGTTTTATAGAAAATAATAATAATTATTATTGTACGAATGTATTTGGTATTGAAGTCGTCATTCAGATTCGGACATATCTCTATTTGTATATTTCTCTCAATGTTTTTTTTTTTACTAATGGCATTTAGAATTGTGACCCTGTAAAACAAAGTTGAAGCTTGTAGTTAGAAGATTATATATTATGAAGATTATTAGGCGTCGCTTGCTAACTCATGTAAAAGTATATTAGAATAAATATGTTCAACAAAATAATTTATAACATACCAGATGTTGCCTGTGGCTTCGCTCCCTTTTCCAAAGGAACCTGTCGTGTAGTCAGGATCAAAAGTAGCTTATATATTAATCCTGGTCATAATCTAGCTGTGTTCCAAATTTCAGACAAGTCCGTTCAGCCATTTGAGCGTAAAAGAGTTACAAACATCCATACACACATACACACAAACTTACGCACTTATAATATTAGTAGGATTTTAAGAACAACTTTGAAATTAATAACTTGTATTGTGTATGTTAGGTTATTCAACAACACTTGGACATACATGGAAAGATTTATTAGTTTTGTAAACTTTGAGAAAGCTTTTGACAATGCCAAACACGATAAACTTTGGCATATAAGGAAAGAGTAAGACTGAACACGCAAGGATAAATATCAGACATGTAATGCGGTCAAGTGCTATGATTTAGTATTTGCAACGAAATGTCAAAATCTGCATTCATATGAAAATAAGCTATATATGATGTTGTATTAGTTGACTTAAGTATACGCGATTGAAAAAAAAATATGTTTGATAAATATATTTTTATTTGCTACGATATGAAAATAAAAGTATCATCATGTCCATAACACCTAAGAAGTAGGTAGAGCCACAACCAGCTATTATATGATTGCTAAGATGTCATGTTTGTATATATCGAAAAAAAAGTAATTTCATGCCCGAAGAGGTAGGCTGAGGTAAAACCAGAGCACCCAAAACTAGCCAAAGATACTACGTCCCACAACGTGATAAGCGGCAAACTTATCGCCAACCTCAGAAGCTTATTCAAACCTGGGGGCCTACCATGAACGCTTATAGCAGTATTATTTCCATTTTGCTAAATGTCCGCCTTTATAAGCAACTTTATAGTGTACGTCATAAGGTTGTCTTTCTCCGATGACAATTAGTATTATTAAAATAATACTGTTTTAAGAGCTTATGGTAACCCCCCTGGACGTTGTTTTTTATAGGGATACGATACCTAAAAAGTAATTTCAAATGTAACTCGAATTCTTAAAAAACTCTTTCTTTCAAATTTATTGATAACTAGCCAGTCCGGTGAACTTCGTATCGCTTGACATCAATAGCTATAAACAGTTTGTATGTATTAATTCAATTTCCCATTTTCCTCTGCAATTTTCCCATTTTTTTAATAAAAACCTTATCCTGACAATCACGCAAAATGAGGATACGTTTATATATATATATAACGCATCTGTGATACTCCTGGTGTTGCGAATGACCGTGGGCGGCGGTGATCACTTTCTATCAGGTTTCTATCTTTTGCCTCTTCTTGTTAAAAAAATCTCCTCTTCACGCGTTCTGCATTATTCTTAACTAGCGTCTCGCCCCGGTTTTGCACGGGTATAAAATATATATACATATATAAACCTTTATCTTTAAACACTTTATCTATTTAAAAAAACCACATCAAAATCCGTTCCGTAGCTTAAACATTTTAAGCATACAAAAGGACATAGGGACAAAGGAAGCCACTTTGTTTTATACTATGTAGTGATCATCAGCTAGTTATTCTAAATCGTCACCTAGCGTTTCTAAGTAACCTTTTTTTTATTTTTTATCCATATAGCCTCCCAGTTTAGAAGAATATGAGTGTGGTTTTTTTTATTATAATACAAGACACCAGATAAAAATGTTTAATTCCTAAAATATAAGTGAAGTTGATCGCAGGTATTCGTATTTCTTTGAAAACAACCTGCAAATTTATAATATAACTTTTGAATTAACTCTAGTAGAAAATAATATAATAAAATAATATAATAAAAGTATTTTTTGTTCCATCTCTATGTGTTGATTAATTATTATTTCGTTCAACTCAAAGCATTGCTTATTATCGGATATGCTTGCCTCACGATTTTGTTATTCTATAGCACTTTCTCATATAAGAATTTAAAAGAAAGTTACATAACATGTTATAAACAAAAAAAGTACTTTCATAGAATAGATTTAACGTAGCATGTATATTAAAGACTTTTCAGAGCCTTTACCATGAGCTCGTATCGATTAAGTTCGGAAAGTTACGTGTCGAAATCTGTGACACTTGGTCGAAAATATGTTTCTCTTAGTTACCAATAGAGGCACTGTTGTCAAAAGTTTTCACTAGTTTAGCGCAACGTTTATATAAAAATATGAAAGTGTTAATTTTTCTATGTTTTTTATTCACCTAAATTATTTGACACTAGTTGCCTTAAATCTGAATGCCTTTAGACTTAATTTTAAACTGAACGGGTTATACCTTTTTCTGTCAAGTGACATGTGCCACTTAACCCAAACTTCATACAAAATTCGGGTTTGCTATATAGCTTATGGAGATCCGCCTCTTATGACGTAGTTATTTATCTCTTTGGTTTTCATACAAATAACTTACAGCGACGGTAGCGAGTTTAGTAGACTTGACTAGTCGTAAACCCGTGTTAAGGGCTCTGTTAGTAAATACTCTCAAATATATGATTGCGACCCGCATCGAGGTGGTTCGAAATTACAGGAAGGAAAATATTAATTTACTACAAGATTGACATCGAGTGCATTTAAGACCATTGTCTATAGGTATATGTAATGGATTACAAAATAAAAATGATCTATTACAAATACTAATAATAATAGATTCTATACTTCTTATCGTCGGTGCTTGGTGGAATTCCATTCTTGATGCAATTTATTTAGAAACACTTGTAC
>NJDD01000391.1:288830-303425 GCA_002245505.1 Calephelis nemesis
ATATATCTTTACGCCGAGTCTCTTGCACGGTAGGCAGGGAGTATCTAGTACCCGCCTACTTTCCTTTACATTAATTATCGTTTTTATAAACAAGAAGCTGGTTGTCTTGCCTCCACCCTGGGATAATTTGGCCATGAAATGTCAACCTAGGTCTCCCTGGGTACCTTAATATATCCATCCACATTCTGCATTTTTTTTCTTTTTTCTACAATAGTTGCTATTTTTATCGAACACGCCGATCTCAAAGACCACCATCCTCGGACCACCTTCACCTTCACACGACCTTTGGACAATACCCGAGCAATTTGATCGTGGAAAGTCAGCCTAGGTCTCATGAGGTACCCACATACATCCACACTCATATTATACGTATATCGGTTTTGCTAATCTGTCTTTCTTCTACCATTCTATCTACATGACCAGATCAACGGAGCATACCTTCCCTCATTTTTACATTAACTATCTTTTCATCCCGTCCTCTCCTTCTCCGGTCTCACTGTTTCGAATGCGGCTGTAGAAAATGACGTTTAGTAAAACCATATTCATTCATCTAATAATCATCTGTTCGGGATATACTACCGTTAATGTGACCAACCCTCATGTTTCGAGTTTCATAATTAATTGACTGATTTTATGACCGACCTTGCGACAACAATATACACGGTATAGAACAAAACCGTACCGGTGCATTGTTCCATTACTGTCACGGGGTCAGCAATTATTCCACGAGTGTTGGGCTCCGAGTGCCGACCATAATTGTCCGGGCCCTTGGGAGGCGATCTCGTTTGTTTATTACGCTGACCTTAAATACATAATGAGAGCTGGTGGTTGTGAATAGGTAATGCAACGGAACTTCAATTTTCCGTTGATCTTACTAATTTATACTAGAATGTACGGATTAGTAATAGAACTACCTACCTAACTAATCAATTATGATTTATAGTAATTAAAAGAAAATTAAATATAACTCCACTATGTAATAGACGTCGAATTACCCTTTGTTATGCTAATTCCGCATGCTAATAAGGGCTCCTTTGCAGGATAGACCATCTATCTTCTATCTGCCAGGCAGTTCGTAAAAGGCGAGCATAGGCTTACCTTCACTAACACCGTGACATCTGATTAGGTGGTAGAGTTCCGCAGCGACTCGCCCGGTTTGGTACCACTGCTTTACATATTCCTGCCGCCATAACGTCAGCCCTTGCTGTTAACGTGTTCCGATTAGGAGGATAAGGTAGTCGGTAAACTTACTTTTGCTCGAGGCCTAACATCCCGGCCTCAGTTCCATTACCACCTTTGGCGTGACCACCTCTAGACGGCGTGAATTTATTATCATCAGGCAATACGTCTGCTTGAAAGTTTTAGACATATAGAAAAAAGCTAGATCCTTACATAAATAAATAAAAATGTGTAAAAATACTAGCTGACCCAGCAAACTTCGTAGGTATCGCTTGACATTAATGCTTCGATAGTAGCGCAGTCTGTCGGATACAATGTGAAACATTTCAAAATCAACAACTACTTATTATTAAAAAAATAAATAAAAACCATTTCCAGGAGACCAAATTGTGAATCTAAATCATTCTCGAATTCCCTTGAACACACACAAAACGTTTCATCAACATCGGTCCAGTCGTCTAGAAGGAGTTCAGTGACATACACACGAACACAAGAATTATATATATAAAGATTAAAATAAGTGAAAAATACAATGGTATGTTATACATATAATAATATGGATATACGTAAAATACATAAAATCGTACCTTTTTCGTACACAGTTTTGTAACATTGTTATTGAGGAAGATACCTTGAGGATCTTTATCTAAAGAAATGTCTTATTTTATTGAACTATGATAATTTGAATTACAACTATACAACTTTCACATCAACATTACTATGGATTTGGATTAGACTACACTAACAATACAACACTGGTACTTATAAAATGCTTTCACTGCAAGAAGATAAACAATTTTCAACGGCAATATCCCAAAGAAATGTAATTCATTACAAGTTTTCGCCGTCGAAATTATAATGTCGATAAAATAACAATAAGAAGTTATTGTTTTGTCTATAGTTTTTATCGATTGGAAACCTTAAAGGTGCAGTCACGTTTTACATTACTTCGAAAGTGGGATATGTATTTATTTATTGGTAAAAGTTCGAATTTGACGCAAATCAAAAGTTGATTGCGTGTTCGTACGTATTTCCTATTTTTATACTGTTGTTGTTAAATGCAAACGCCCAAAGTTTCAAGTTGATTTTGATTTTAGAACTGCATGTTTTCGAAGTGAAAAATTCTTTAGCGGAGTTGCGCACATTTTTGGAAGGGGTAAAAATTTTTAAACTCGCGTCAGGGCGCGGAACCTGATCGAAAATTCATAAGACGGATGGAGAGTAAACAGCCGGCGCGGCGTAGGAGAGGAAGTATCCCCGTCTATTTCTATGGCGCAGCGAAAATGTATGCCTGCGCCTGCTGTTTCGTTTAGACGGCGCAGGGCGCTTGCGTTAATGTTCGTGTTGTAATGTTTGTGTACGATAGCACAAAAAATATATATATTATTCTATCACATAAATGATAATACTTTCATACTGATAATTAAAGCAATTCGTGCAAAATTATTTCCTAAACATTTCAAAATATCAAAAATACACAACGATAAAAAAACAATGCAAAAAGTTTTATATTCAAGTTTTCACCCGTAACATAATAGGATTGTGATTAGACAGCAGACAAGCACAAGGCTCTTCTGATGGTAAGAGATAACCGTCCGCGTCGCCCAGACACCATGGATGTTATAGGTGCATCGCTGTCCTGTGCCCGAGGTGTTAGGATTAATATGCAAGTCCGCCTTAACATTTGTGCTTATAGAACACGTTTGTACTGTTTGTATTGTATATGTATTTGTTACTGTTTGTACCACTGACATTTATGCTGTACCTTTAAATACTTAGAAGGCTGACCTCTCTTATGTTAAGAGAACGTCTGCTTTTTAGCCGACTCCAAAAATAGGAGGATTTCTCAATTCGAATGTATGTTTTTTTATGTAAACGAAATCAAAGTTTAAAACTTATCCTACTTTTTTTATTAAAAAACCTTACTGATTTCATTTTATTAAAATAATGCGAAAACTACTTTGTCACCATCTTGTCTCAAAAAAAAGACAGTGTCATTCCTCGTGTGTATGTTGTCAACTACTTATCACTACTTAGTATAAAACAATTTCCCTTCCCCTGTCCCTATGTCTCTTTGTATGCTTAAATCTTTACAACTACGGATTTTGATGCGTTTTCTTTTATTAGATAAAGTGAAGAGAAAGGTTTATATGTATATTTTATACCCGTGCGAAACCGGGACGGGCCGATAGTATTAGATATATAACCGTCTTAAATAGGACCAAGGCAATGTTTAATCATGATACACTCCCTACTACATGTCTCCTTTGATTGGATCAATGAAAGTAACAATTACCATATTGCAATATTTTGACCGATATCATTCTTTGTTCCCAGGTGAATCAGTATCAGAGCGTGCAGACAGCGAAGCCCGAATAGTCAGCGACCAGCGATGCATAGAAGTACGGATCGCACGAGCAGCTGGTGGTCTTGGGTTGAGTATAGCTGGCGGCCGAGGGTCCACCCCGTACGTTGGAGACGACGATGGCATTTTCATATCGAGGGTTACACCCAACGGACCTGCGTATAATGCTGGACTTAGGGTAAGTTGGTTAATTTTTATAAGTAAAGTTATTTGTAAGATAGGTTACTGTTATAAGCGCCAAGTGTGATTTATTTATGTAATAAGACAGCGAACACACACACGCACACGACTCTCCTGATGGTAAGAGACTACCATGGCATAGATGCTGTACCAATCACCAAACGCATTATTTTACTTATTTTGTACGTAGAATCTGCTGTTTGTGATCAGCCCTGATTTAAAACTGATGATACGGTGAATTCGCAGGATTGACTTGGTTAGTATATCCCCCTTTAAAAGAAAACGACGGGTTGCACTCCGGGAGTGCCGGCAGAAGTGAAAACTTAAATAATAACATTGTGCATTTTTGATATTTTGGAATGTTTAGGGAATAATTTTGCACGAATTGCTTTAATTATAAGTGTGAAAGGAATATCATTTACTATGTGGTACAATACAATATTCATTTATTGCGCAATCGTACATAAATATGACAACGCGAACATTCGCGCAAGCGCCCTGCGTCGTCTTACAAGTTTTCGATCAGGTCACGTGTCCTGACGCGAGTTTAGAAGTTCTTACCCATTCCAAAAAACTGCGCAACGCCGCTAAAAAAGTTTTCACTTCAAAAGTCGCATCAAAATCCTTTGCGTAATTTTAAAAATTTAAGCGTGCATACGGACAGACAAAGTAAAGCAACTTATTTTTATACTATTATAGTTATGAAGATAATATGAACATGTCTAACCTAATTGAGACGGTTGCTGTCTGAAATATCAAAACGTTGTTTTTTAGAGTATTGTTATATAACCAAACAGATGAATTTACGGCCAATATTAATAACCTATCTACAGATAAAAATAGGCTTTCTAGAGTTCTGGTGCTGAAATATTTTTGTTAATTATTGAAAAGTAAAACTAAATAAATAAATAGTTATTGAAACTAAAATAACACGATCTCTTATCTAAGATTTGGATTGGATTACATTAACATTGGCCGTTAGACCTCGTACTTACGTGTGATTGAACTTATCTAAACAATATCGTATTTCTAGTAAAAAAAATATTATGAAAATAGAAAAATACAAATTTACTACAAATTTTAAGAAATAAAAATAACCACAGATATGATTTGAACCTACACACTTCAGTCCCAAGCCGACGAATGCTTTAACCATTTTAGCTGCTAATGATTCAATTCCTGTGAATAAATTTATTTGTTCGTTATCTTACCGAAACTAGAAGAAAGGATGCAGGTTCGAAACCTGCCTGAGGTGAAACTATTTGTTTCTCTAAAATTTGTAGAAATTTATTCCAAGCACAGGGCAAATGCTTAAATTAAAATACCTTTAGAAGGAAGTTGATTTTCGTCGGCAAGAAAAATGTAATTAATTTTTATGGGATCAAATAAAGATTATTTAATTTTATGAATCTGTCGTCGGCAAATGTAATGTAATACTTCTGTCGGTAAATTTGTTTTGGTTCGATTAAGATCGTTTGAGTTATTTTTATCGGCCATTTACCCCCAAATTATGTAAATATACGGATTAAGTAAATAAAAACGGGTCTTTCTACTTTTACTCTTAACCATAAGCAGTGACAGACATTAAATCTGAATAAAATTATGACCGAAGTCATTGGGGTAATGAAAGTAATAAGCAAAGTGATAAAATTAATCGGCACATATTAAGTGTAAATGGTGTATTTAACTTATTGGTATAATTTCTACGAAATCCTTTTAAAATTTATGCAATACAAAGTGGTTCTTTATGTTAAGGATATGTCAAACAATAATTAGTTATTAACAGGAATCAATTAGACTTTATGTTCATACATAAGACTTACAGTGGTACTATTTAAATTATGCGCTTCGGCTATATTTGTCAAGCTTCGGAAATCCGAATGTATTTTAAAGATATCATATACAGTTGTTATTTCGCTTAAATGTAGATTAATTAGGTCAGCCAATTTAAAAATAAAAGTATGAAGTGTAAAAAGTGTAAAGCCAAAGCGCATAATTTAAATAGTAGTACTGTTACGATAGTACATATTATTCTGTGGTACTGTATGCAATTACATGTTAATGCATATTTACTACTTTTCCTAGTACCCTTCTTACTCCTATACACATTCGTTGAATACGCTGGCCAAGCTTATCTATATATTTACTTATAACAAACCTCTAGAAGATTGAATTCAGTACATAGATTTAAAAATAATAGTTGCAGGCGATTAAATAAGGACAGCAGAAAATATTTTTAGAATGTTTGTAAATATATCTGTCTGTATTCTGAATTCCGTCGATTCACGCCGAATTCATGTAACCGATCGTAACGAAATTTGGCAGGTAGATACTTTGTGCTCCGAGGAAGGTTATGGGATACTTTTTATCTCGGTTGCTAAAGGGAGAGGTTCACTTGAAAGAGTAGTAAATTTAAAATGTAAATGCCTATAACTAATTTATAGGACAACGAGCCCATTCAATCTATTCGTTTGTAATTTGTAGCTTGTGCTTTAGAGATTATCCCGTATTTTTTTAAGTCATTAGTTTTGTAGTTTAGAAATTACATACATATCAACACCCAGTATAAAGTGACCAAATAATGTAGAGCAACATTTGTACGTACAGGCAATCTTACATATACATTCATATCTTCAAGTCAAATCCGCTGCAGGGTAGATAGATCATAGAGTCTGGAGCGCCAAGTAAATCAAGTTTGAGGTATACGTGGCATTTAAATTGTCTAAGAATAAAGGCTAATAAATATTCTACACTGAAATATTTTGATAATGAACACTTAACAAAAAAAGGTGAGATACTCGGATAGAGTACTCGTCTGATGTGAACATAGGACGGAAATTTAATTGATTAGGTATATTCCTAAATACCTAACTTGTAATACATATATTATTACTTTGTAAAAATGAAGCTAAAGGTTCTGTTCTTTATAATACTTTTTTAAATAAGTATGGTACTGCTATTTAATTTATGCACTTCGACTTTACACTTTTTACTCTTTTACACTTTATACTTTTAAATTGGCTTACCTAATCAAAAATTAATTTTAATTATGTAATGACAACTCTATGTAGATATCTTTAAAATACATTTGGATTTCCGAAGCTTGACGAATATAGACGTAGCGCATAATTTAAATAGTAGGTACTTCTATACACTTTTGCGTAGTATAAAATAAATACAAAACGCAAATGTATCAGTTTTGCATATATTTGATATTTTCCATCGTCGGCGCTTGGTAAAACTTCCAAATATTCATATTTTTAAATGAAGAAACACTTGTACTGTTTTACGTATCATATGATACGTAAAACAGTACAAGTGTATCTTCATTTAAAAATATGAATATCAGTTTTGCGTTCAGAAATCACTTTCTTTTTTTAATTGTAGGAAATATTCAATTGAGTTATATAAGTCATGTATAATCTGTATTTTTTTTCAGGTAGGCGATAAGGTCCTTTCTGTAAATGGTACATCGGTAGTCGATGTTGACCACTACTATGCCGTAGAAGTACTAAAAGCTAGTGGTCAAACACTCACACTTGTGGTCACAAGAGAATCGCCCACCTCCACAAGGTAGGAAGACATTTTATATATACATATTTTACTTTGAAAATGGAAAAAAACTATAGAAATGGACAATCTTCGGAGCTGTCAGGACCAGACCACCTTAGGATTAGATAACCTTATTTAGGTATACTATGAGTAACGACTGTACCCTGAGATGTCATTTATCGTTTAATCAATTATTAACTCACAATTTTGTAACGAAAATGTCGACTTAATGACTGATTAAAAAATAATTGATGTCTCTGAATGCGACCGAAAGTTTCAGATTTAATAGTTGATTTTTGCTTTCTTAAATGTTTGTTATGTGTAATCACTAATTGGTGCTATTACAAAAGGAGTTCTTGTCAAAATAATTCAAGTGAGGCTCACTGTAGCGTTATTTTTTGAGAGGATAATTTTTAAAAGTCTGGAAAACGCCAAGCGACTGCTATATATTATATATCTTTGAAATATTATTTTATGTATTTCTTACCTCGTTCTTTTGGCATGAGCGTTAGCATTTGCCACTAGTGTAAGTTGAAATTTGAATCAAGATACCCGATTTATCAAAATCGAGTTTAGGTAATTCCAAATTAGTCATAAGTCTCTCCAAAAAAGTCATGTCAGAGTCTTGAGTGAAGCGGTGGCCTTACTTAAGCACACTTAATGATATTTGGGAATGAGGAAAGACACGATTCAGTTATTTCTTCACATAAACACAAAATTCAATAATTACGAAAAAACTACGATTTCTCTTGATGGCGCCAAAACTCACCATTTTAAATATTTATTAGTCGCGATGTTTGGCTTTTAATTTGTAAAATAATTGTTATCGTTACAGAACACACAGTCGAGCGCCGAGTGGAGCGAGCCATCATTCTATATCCAGTACCACTGATACAGTTTCTACACTAGAAAATGGACAGGTAATAATACAAGTATACAACATAGCACATTTTTTTATGATATTGGAAGGCAAAAAACCAGACGGATTTTCTGATTGTAAGAAATTCACGCCGCCTAGATACACCAAAGGTGGTAATGGTGTGTTGCCAACCTGAGGCCGATACCCTCCAAACCGGAACACGACATGGCGTTATGGCGGCAGGTATAGGTAAGGCGGTGGTACCAATCCGGACGAGTCGCTGCGAAACTCTACCACCTAGTCAGATGTCAGGGTGTTAGTGACGGTAAGCCTATGCTCGCCTTTTACGAGCTGCCTGGCAGGAAGGCAGACGGTCTATTTTGCAAAGGAGCCCGGACCAACACGGGGAAAAACATTTCATTACATAAAGTTATGCCCAAAGAAGACATCCGTGTAACGTTTCAGCTGGTCTCAGGTTGGCAGCACTGTGGTCAGATTTGTTGGCAACAGGATCTTCTTGCTATTGGAAAAAGCGTCTGTATGTTCGTCTTCCAATACTACAAAAAATAAAAAAATTATGTTTGCTCTATTACAATCTAAACTCTTATAAAATAAATTAAATATTTTTTTTAAACCGACTCAAAAAAGAAGAGTTTCTTAATTCGACAATTTTGTAATAATTTGTAGTAATTTTGTAAGTTTGTAACTTAATTACCCGGCCTACAGCTTTAATGGTTATTTTTTAGAAAGATAGCTCATGATTCCGAGGTGGTCCCATATTAGTTTTATCACTATCCTAAGGTCTATCATCACTATCATTGAAGGGGTTGCCGCCATAGACTAAAAAATATGCACTATTAAGAATAACTCACAATTGATTGAGATTATATTGGTCCTGATAAAATTATTCATATGGGGCCTTTTCGTAACGATTTTGAAATAGTTGGAGTCGGTTTTTGCAGTATTACCTTAATTTTAGGAAGAACATTTTTCAACGCTACAGAGTTAATACACTGTTCTTCAAGAACACAAAGTTATTATCTGTTTATACTATACCCTAACAGCTGTGAATTTGGCATTATTATTAAGCACTGTTTGCACGATGCTAAAGTAAATATTTAAACTCTGCGTAAGCACTAAAATGGGGTTAAATCACCATGACAACGCGTTACAAGTTGTTTAGTTTTACGATTCCATAGAAACGTAAATTTGAATTTTAAAATAATACCGAAACAAATTCCCCTCAGTTCACCTGGCCAGCCCCGTTTTGACAACGGAAGTTCATGATACAATATAATATTCGTGGCAAATAATATTGGTGGTGATTCTGCTGTTCACAAACTAAACTAATGTTTGATGTATGCTGTCTTTTTCAAATTTAACAAAAACAGAAGAGATGAAACATTATAGACACGTCAGATTACTTCGGACGTGTCAAATCGTGCTGTTTTTAATCAAAAATTTCCGAGTGATAGATTAAACTTCTGTACAAATGTCGTGCACAGACTAATCTGATAGCACTAAAAGTGTTTTGTCTCTTGCTATTACTTTCCTTGAAAGAAGATAGCGATAACTTAAAATTAGAATATAATGTAAAATATTGATATTAATCACTACTTATTATATTTAGTATTATTTACAAGATCCAGATCACAATACTTTTGTTACCAATACACAATACAATATTTCAAACACTATAATGCTAAAAGAATATAGATTAGTATGAAACAATTTAAGGCGTGAATTTCATCATAGAAAATATAATATACCAAAAAGGTTTTGCTTGTTTTTTGTTGTGCGAAATAGCACGAGTCTCTGTTGCTCTTGTGTTAACAACTTTAATGTAAAGTAATACTTTACTAATGTTTACATTTTCGTGTTAGTCGTCGGATGCACAATTCCGCGCAAACTACGAATTATAAAAGCATTTGCTTCTCATTCTAAAATGTCACGAAAGAGACAATAGAAAATAATTATACTGTTAAGATTGGATGTGTGAACGTGCGCTAATAAACAACTTAATTTAATAGTTTTTGGTAAATACGTAATCTTTTAGATTCTTTATGTACTACATATTTACTTTCGCTCTTTTTTGTCCTTATCTGTACCGGAAGTAAACCATAGTTTAATGATATGAGTCATGAAATGAAGATATTTCCCAGATTTATCAGTGTGTTCGCATAGTCTGTATCAAAATTTTAGGTAATTATGCTAATAGTCTATTGTCTTAATTTTAATGACAGATTTATTAAGGTTTTCATATTTGAATCTGTTATGACATTAATTAATTTTTAGTGATGAATTGGTATTTTTAAAAGGAAAAAAATATCTCATGGCCTAGATTTTTTTTCTATACACCAGTATATGTATAACGCGAAACCTAATTATAGTAAACAACTTTACATTTACAAAAATGCTAAAACGATTGCGATAGAATGCATATTTTTTTATGTATGTTCCGTTTTATCGACAAAAATTGCAAGACCTGTTTTAATTAGCATAGAAATGGTGAAACATCAGAGAAAAAATGAGTTTCGTAACAAAAGTAAAAAAAAAAATACTAATACGGGTCCGAAGCCGCGGACAACAGTTGTGTATTAATATATTGATATGTAAGGGAAATACCGTATGTTTTCTACAGTACAAGTAAAAAAAACATTTACTGAACCTGTTAAGTGAATCTTCTATTTCTGAGATTTAGTAACACATTTTTACAAATGATCATATTCCTTGTAGTTTTGAACAGCGACACACCTATGATATCTATGATGAATATGTTAAGGTTGTCTCAGCCTTGTGTTTGTTCGCTAACCACGCATTTAAAAAAGCATCTGTAATCGATTTTGTTGTTTTATCTTCCAAGTCCATAAAATAATGAACGTAAAGACATAAACTAGTGGCAATATATTCCCTTGCGAGTTGATTTATGATTCTTAACATTGGGTTCCCCATTATCAAAAGAAACGACGGGTTGCACTCCGGGAGTGCCGACAGAAGTGAAAACTTGAATATTAAACGTTGTGCATTTTTGATATTTTAGAATGACAAGGGAATAATTTTGCACGAATTGCTTTTACTATCAGTATGAAAGTACTATCATATATGTGGTAGAATACAATCTTCATTTATTGCGCTATCGTACACTAACCTGACGATAATAACATTCGCGCAAGCGCCCTGCGCCGTCTTACGAATTTTCGATCAGGTCACGTATCCTGACGCGAGTTAAGAAGTTTTTATCCATTCCAAAAAAAGTGCGCAAGGCCGCTAAAGAAGTTTTTACTTTAAAAATGTTTTCTTTTTCTAAATGTACAAAAATAACGAATAAATTTTTCTTATTTTATTGCAGATTCCGACTGGTCGAGGCATTCCTACAAAACCACTTATAATCAGTAATCAATACGCGCAAGAATTTGAGCCTGAGTATAAAGAACAGCCCGTACAAAAGACTCCCGTTCAAGTAACGCCCGTTACGCCGTCACCCGTTACACCGACGCCCGCTACACCGACGCCTGTGATCGTACAGCTGCCGAACGCATATCAAAGGCTGCAAGCCTCGCCACCTCCTATCACACAGCCTTATGTACCCCCAGGTAACGTTTATGCTTTAATATCATTTCAAATGCAAATTGGATTAACATCAAAAGGCTCATTCCTCTTTAATTTATACATAAACTTTATCAAAGAAAATATTCCAGAATGTTTAAATCGATTTCAATTATCAACGTACACAAAAATTAAGTAATTTTTCAAAACTAAAATTGTTTTTCTGGGATTCCACTATCAGATCCATATTTCCAATGGGTCAATTTCAATAAATCCACCTCGAAAGGATGCTCTTATAAATAGAGAAATAATTTTTGAGATCGCTTCAAAAATGTCAGAGAAATCGATTAACAAACATAATAAATATCGCCAAAAGTCTAATAGCAATTTTGATTCTTATTTAGTTACCGCACTCGCTCGCCTGTCCATTGTACCCTTATTTTGGCCACAATCAATATTATAGTATTATCTACCCTCTTATCTACAACTTGTGTAGATAATTACTTCGTATTATTTTGGTATTGAAAGTCATTTATTCACTGGTATTAATTCTGCTAAGCACTTACTAAATTAAAAAAAAACGTATCTTCACGCCGTAAGATACATTTCATTTCATATCCCTAAGATGTGGGAAGAGGCAGAGACGACTAGGGTCTTTACTACTAGCCGGAGACAGTAACCCGGGCAATGACTTTTTTTTATTAGAAAATTTAAAATACTCATTGTCTATTTTTTAGTGGATCCGGAGATCGAACCTAAGACCTTAAGAAGTCAAGTCCTTGCCGGACCGCTAGACCACAGAGGTGATTACTAATTAATAAATTTATTTTAGATTTATTATATATTTTGCCATTAAAACGAAAACAAAAAAGGTGTAATATTTTGGATTTTTCAGATTAGTCCCTTAATGTCAACTTGTGACGCTTTTATTCAACGTTTTCCTAAAAATAGATTAAACGTTTGCAAAGGTCCTGTGCAAATTAATCTGAGAACAATAATTATATTTTGTCTAATTAACTTGAAATTAATAACAACTCTGCAGAATTACAACCATTGTATCGCTAATAATATCCGGTATTTTACAAGGTCACCTTTATCACCTGGTGTATTCAAATGTTTGAACATGTCAGACAAATATTATGTAGTTGCACAATCTTATCTTTAACTCACTTATCACGTTTAAGAGTTATTAACTTTATGTACTTTCTTTGTGTTTGCAATATTTCTTGCAAACGGAGGTCTTTAAATATTGCAACAAACGATAATAAGTTATTTGTTTCTTCCGATCTATATATCTATGTAAGATTTAAAAATTACGTGTCAGATTTTAACATTTTTTTTTAAAAGTATCTTCATGCTTATATCCCCGAAGGTGTAAGCAGAGGCACCAACATCTAGCCTATCGCCAACCTGGCACATATTCAATCCTGAGCATCCTTTTATTTAAATTAGAATACTGGTAAAACCCAATTCTCTTTTTGTTGCCCGACCAGGGATTTGAACCCGGGACCTCATGCAGTCAAGTCCAACAACTCAACCGCTAGACTACAGAGGCGATAATACATACATACTACAGACAACATTTTTTTGACGATTAAATCTCAATTGAACATTAAAAAAGTCATAAACCTGATATATTTAGCTTTAGATAAGACTTAATCGTACAGCAACTATCATTATTGATAAACATAGACTAAAGAATAAAGTTAATTTGATATTTTAATCTGTATCACAATAAAGACTGTAATACCAGGTTGAACCTTGGAATAATTTACTCCATGTTTATAATATGGCTGTTAATGTTTTATTTTTGTCCCTTGACTGTCTTTGACCTCGTAAAAGTCAAAGTACTGCTTTGTAACAGCTATGTATTATTATTAATAGAAAATATATTAATCCTCTTTTACCCCACTGTCCAATACAATTATGATGGTTGACTCGACAAATTGTGTCATGTGAGATATTGCAAGTTTTTCAAAATACTTAATTGGTTTCTTAAACCATTATTTATTGAATAAGTCGTTTCGTTTCGGTCGGATTTCGTTGTAAAGTTTTTATTTGTAATATTGCTCAGGTTTACGAAATTGATATTGAAAGTTATTGTTATAAATTGATATACGATTGGTTCTGAAATGTTAAGTAATAACAATGTTTTAGGGTTCCGCTGTCATCGTGTTTTTTGTTTCGTTGATCTTACACATAGATCACACACAAGCTCTATTCATAATACCGGATATATTCGAATCTAGAATGCAATAAACGAATAAAAAGTATCCGGCTTTTTGTTACAAATCACAAATGTCAGGGACATTTGTTAGTATTTTATACAAGTAAAGACCTGGTTTCCCGGGGCAGAATTACTTCTAATCCTATTTAGGAGATGGAAACGACAACAAAGCAGACGTTCAATTAATTTCACACATACTTTTTTCTGGAGCTTAATTTAATAACATATCTAATTCATGTAATGTGATACACTCTAGTCGCTGGTTGGCACTTGGCAATGTGAGGTTACCACCTTTGCTGTCAAAAGTTATTTATTACATGAACAAAACACTGATTTCTAAAACCTGTCGACAATATATTATGTCCACATTATAAACAATAAAACAAATTGCTTCAAGAAATGTAACTTCAAAGTGTCATTTTTAAAATATCTTATTAAATATACATGACATCTGTTAAATTAAGACGGGATGCCACGAAGTGGTCCTTGTTAGACAATTTCACTGGTGGTCAGGAGAACTCGCGTACTGGCGTAACTGGCGTAATAAGGGATGTTTGTTAGTGATGGCCCCTTTATACCTCGCTTGGGTGTTTAATTAAAATATTTTTGGTGTCAGCGTACCAACAAAAGGTGCTGGTGCACACGACGCTGATCCGCGACGGGGCAGGGCTGGGGTTCAGCATCGCA
>NJDD01000391.1:303436-315306 GCA_002245505.1 Calephelis nemesis
CCGCCGTACCGGGACGACAGCGACGCCATCTACGTCTCGCGCATCTCGCCGCTCGGGGCCGCCGCCAAGGACGGCAAGATGATGGTCGGAGACAAAGTTGTATCGGTACGTTACTAGTGTCCTATTTGTTTTTGATACTGATCATCATTCTTTTACGTATAAATAGTTATAACTTGGCCTTGGCTACGAATATTGCTAAATTTATTGATGTAGATATTTCTTTGATGCAACACTTGTTTACAAAAGATGCATAATGTATTAAATTGATTGAAAAGTCTATTTCACCCATTCATTTCGTTTTACATAATATGTAAAAAAAACACGAGTGATAATTTACTACTACATTGATTAGACAATCCTTTAATACCATGCTAGTTATTAATGGTTTAGAAGGAATGTTAAGAAAGGAATGGTTTAGAAGTTAGCCTTCTAAACCGTCAACCAATAGTACAATCAAACGAAATCTAAGAAATTATTTTTTGGCGATCTTTCAAAATGAATCTCAATTAATATTTTGTAACATTTAAATATCTCAACAACATTACAGATCAACGGAGTGGACATGGAAAATGCCCCTCACGAGTCTGCAGTAGCACTTCTAACGGGCCACGAGCGATTTGTGAGACTTGTCCTTCAGCGGATAATCTCACCTGAACAAGGTATGATGTTCTTTGTCACATATAATTTTATTTGAAACAAGCATGTTTTTGTTATAAATTAGTAGGTTTTTAGTATGCACCAATGTTTCATTGACTATTTCGCTGTGCTCATACTCAGCTTTGTGATATATTAGTTAGATAGTTTTTTTTGTTTTTAAAACTTAACGTTTTGCAAGAATAATTTAAATAATTTACACGTAATTGCTAATTTAGCAATATCTTTGTGTATCACTTAGTTTTAAGTTATACTTTGAGGGTATTTTTATTTTTGCATTTGTTGCATTACTTAAAATTATATCTTTTTTTAAGGTCTTTGTTATAAATACGTGCTGTATTTATCGTGTATAGTTTATAATGTCAAAATATATAAAGTATTCTTAATTTGGCCTTATAGTTTTTGAAAGAATATTTTTAAATAACTCGTAATATTTTTTTTCATACAGGCGAGCTACATCCGCGCAAATCAACATCAGAAGAAGTGAGAGAGCACAAAACGAGTCTACAGAATGTGAATGTCACTCCAACACCAAAACCCACCACCAATCACGTAGCACCACTAGTCGGAAACCACACTGCACCGCGGGTCGCACCGCATGTTATAACGCAACCGCAACCACAACCACAGCCAAAAATGCAACCGCCGACACAAATTCAACAACCCGCACCAAAACCACAAACACAACCCTTCACTGCTGCGGCTCCGCAACCGGCACCAAGGAAACTCAGTCACACAAATGGAACGGTAAGGCTTATGTTAGATTGATGCTGCGAAGATACTGCAAAATAGTTTTGCAGCAGTGTTAGAGAACAGTGTCAACTGTTAGAACGGTCTCTTAGTTGCTCTATACATAATGTTTTTAACAATGGGGATTGAACTTTTTATATGAAGCCTGGTCAGGGCCAGGCTGCCATTTTTTTTTTCAAATTGGCGCCGCAAGATAATTAGTACAAATATTGATAGCGGACACTTGTACAAACAAAAAAGTATGAGGAGTCAACATATCCTAAATAGAATACAGAGCTATTTACAATAAAAGATCGATGGCAAGTACTTCAATTACCCAATTTTGTTTTTAATTAATAAGGGTCAACAGACCCTTATACTTTTTTATTTGTACAAGTGTCCCCTATCCATATTTGTAGGAATTATCGTTCGCCGCCATTTTGAAAGCAACATAAAATGGCGGCGGTTAACTAAACCACAAAGGTTTAAACCCCTTTGGAAACGGAAGCATTCATTTAGTGCTAAAGGCACAGTTCAATTCAATTTGTTGCCTTTATTTCATAGGTACAACTTTCGTTAAACTTGAAATACGACCAGTTAAAACCATAGTAATATGTGACAAGCACGTTCAATAATACACTATTATTGGCTTAAAAACACATAACATTGTACGTAAAAAGCATAAATAAATCCTGCCTAATCCTGCTATATGAAACAAAATATGTAGGTAGTTAAAAAACAAAATAGATGAGTTGGACAAGTGATTTTTTCAGCTGCGATTTTTTCCCAAAGACAAACAGTGAAAATAATTAAGTGATAAGCAATACAAAATGTCCCATTATAATTAAAAAAATACATATATTAAGAATGTCAACATTATAATATAAATAAAAAATAAAAAAAATTGGCAGCGAGTACATAGTAAAAAAATCAAAATATTACAAACATGAATCTAGCTTTAGAAATTGTTTAACTTTTGAGTGCATGAGTACGCTTTTCTAGTAAGAGTGAGAGGAACAACAATATTAAGACATCATGCTTTAAACTCAAGAGTATCCCTAAGCGAAGAGAAACAACAGTATCATGTGTAAGAATTTAAGAAATTTCAATTGGATTGTCCACATTAAATTTCCTGTAGCGGTCATCATTTGAACTCAAAGTTTGACTTTCGTAAGCTGTTTTTGTTTTCTTACTCTTCTAACAGTTTTTTGTGTAATGTCAAAAAGGTTATTAGAGATACCTTCCTACGAACCTCCAGTTTATTTTCGTGTATAATTTGTTATGTATGTAGTCTTTATGTAGTTTTTAGTTATGTAAATATTTAGAGACCTCATTCGTCGCATTAAAATTAATCCAATGATTATGCACCTTTATGAAATGAAAAGTAATTCTCATAAATAACCATACTTAAGCGCACAACCTCGTACTTTAAAAAGTCTTGTTAAATTGACCAAGTAGAAACTGTTAGCAATGATTAACATGAACATATTTATTTATGCAAATAGTTTGTATAAAAACGGTCAAAGTAACCAGTAGGTGGGTAGTAGGTCACACCTAGTTTAATACCTAGTGATGGTAGATCACATTAAATACCAAACATGTAACTGTAGTTTATCATCTTTAACCATTTGTGCAACAAATACCAAGATTCTTAGCAGTAAGATCCGAGAAAGAGTGGGATTAAAAGAAAGCGTTGGTGTTAAAATGAGAAAGGGCGTGCTCCGCTGGTTCGGGCATGTGGAAAGAATGGTAAATTTAAGATTGACAAAGCAGATACACAAAGCGAATGTGGATGGATGTAGGTACCACGGGAGACCAAGGTTGACATTCCAGTTTAATTCTGACTTCATGTGAAATTCTTAGTATACTGATGTATCCCAAACATTATTTACATTTAAACTGTATTATACTTAAGGCCGTCATCCACGTGTAAATAATATTTATAGTCTTGACAAAACCATGATAATTTAATTTGTGTCGTATTGTAACTCGGCCTTGTTTTCAAATTAAATACCTACAGCCGTGCGATGTGTCAACACGCGACAGGGCTGCGCGCATTCGTTGTTAAACTACAGCTGCTATATCGTAAATATTGTATTTTTAAAATAAATTAAAATCTTCTAAAGGACAGGAAATGTTCAATAAAAATGGTTGCAGCTTTTTTGTTTACCAAATTTTATAGACAGGCATCCTTATCGCTCAAGCGTAGCTCAACAAATTGCCTAATGCCAAAATAAATTGCCTATTGGTTACTAAAAAAACCCAATTACATCGACGATTTGTCACTGCAATGCAACCGCGCATATCGGGTACCCGAACTCAAAACGCTTAGATATATAGAGTTTTCGCCCGTTAAAAGAAAAAAAAAACTGTATATTACCTCGTTAATGTAATATACAGTATACTATCTTCATACAAACGGCTGATAACGCGTTCACACCTATGCGTTCAGAGTCTGGTATACACTTGGTACACATTTTTAGCGGTTGCGCCGATCGCGCTGTGACGAACGGTTGATGCTATAGCGTTATTTTTAATTATCCAATAGGTAAGCATGCGATTTGTTAATATTATTTTGGTTTAATAAGCCAGTGTTTACTCAAAATGGCAAAGAACAATTAATTATTATAGACTATATTGTGCTGTTTTTAAGCTTCACCAAAACGTAAAATAAAATACATCAATAAACCACATTCGTTTTCATTGAACATTTACTTATGCATAAAACATTTTTAATTTGTTTTAAAAAAAAAACTGTACGATCACAATATTCAAATAGGCAGATGTAGTTATAAAACTGAAGGCACGTAGCCCTATCGCATGTTGACGCACCGTTCGCCAATAGGTATTTATTTCAAAAACGAAGCCGAGTTAGACTACTATTTTTTACAATTCCGTCATATTACATTACCGACACAAGACATAACACTTCTAATTATGTATTTCTTGTTACGTATCAACGAAAACTACGGACAGTAATTTTAGCAGGAAAGAGATTAATATACTAATAGCCGAGAAAAGACCGCATCTATTTGAACGCGCTTGTTAGTTGTAAATTTGTCAGAACATATTTTTTGTGTAGTTTGTGTTTCATCAATATATACATTCTCGTAGCTGTTAGTCTAATGTATTAGAAATAACAATAGTATAGTTAACCGTATGAATGTTGACTGCAGGCCGGCACGAAAGCATCCACTAACAGTACGAGCACGCCTCTAACAGCTGGCGCCAAATTGAACTCCTCCAGCGACGACGTGTTCGAGGACATTCAGGTGAGTCCCAGCCTTTTGCGCCGCACATTCACAGGTGGTGGTTATGTTGAACACGTTCACATCCATACGCTTCAATACGCTTTTGTATATAGTATTAACTCTAATGCTCACCCGAGTTCCACACGTCGACACGCCTGCGGTAGATATCTAATCCGCTACGTCACGAAATATAGAGCTCATATTTCTTGGTGGTGCGGTAAGATATTTAAAGCAGTCGTACGGTGCTGGACGGATTATAATATTTTCAATTTCAGCAGTCTAAGATCGGTTTTGATATCATTGATGGCAGTTTGTTTTAATGAAATGTTCGCTTCCACATCTCTGTGTTGAAAAACTGATCTTATGTCAAATCCAGATATTTATTTCTGTCTTGAAGTTTAAAAAAGTTATAGCCGTGAATAAAGAAATGATAAAAATTTATAACTATCAAGCTTTGATAAACAAAATGAACGTCATACTAACGGGGTTGTATTACAGTATATGACGTAATTTATACAGACATTGACAGTAATTTTATAGATTCCATTTAGACAATTCTATGTGTGGGCTGTTCCGAAAGTAGTTAGTGCAATGAAAAGTATTAGTAGTTAGAAAAAAATGTATGGTTTAAGAGTAATTCTCGAATTCTTCGAGTTAATCATGCTTTTGTGGAAAAAGAAAATTAATCGACTGCATTATTTGTCGCTTCGTTTGCGGTGTTGAATTTCCGCCCACAAAGACTTTTATTGAAATGAAAATATAAGGAGAGTGAAAATCTTATATATATAAAAATCTTGTGTCACTACGTATGTTGCCGATAAACTCCAAAACTACTAAACCGATTTCAATCAAATTTCACATGTACCCGTATTTTGGTCTAACTTAAAAGATAGGATAGTTATCATCTCAATTATTCACTTATGTCGTGAATGTAAACGAATAAAATGTATTAATTAATTGTTTCTTTCCTGGTTAGTTTCATGAAGTTCTCATAGATGGCTGTGTACGTTAATTCATCAATAAAATTCTTCAATGTTGAAGATTAAACTACTCAGCTTTATTAGTGAATAATAAGTAATTTGATTATATTTAATTTAGATAATGAGTAAAAAAAATAATTTAACCTATAATTACTGAGCCACAGCAACGCGTGGCTGGGCCAGCTAGGAATGTTTATAATTTTCCGATGTACTTTCCGTATTTACACATTCAGGAAAACCAACTCTCGAAACATGAGATAAATACCTTTTAAACGCTTAAATACGTCGTCGGCTTCGTGTGCGATGTTAAATTTCCGCTTAAAAAGCCATTTTGTTTGCTGTTGGAAATAAAATTATTGCACGGTGCTAGATCTGGTTTGTCTAAAGGGTATGGTAACAATTGTACAGCAGAAGTTGAAGTTTGATAGCTTTAACTATATTGGAGATGGCGCGTTCTCTTGATGTAAAAGAATACCACGAACTGATCCCTGTGTGCTCGCTTATCAGCACCACAAAAGTCTTTGATATTGTACTTTTTTTTACTTGACATTAGAAGTGGAAAAATGTCCAATTAACACCGACCTGTCAAGTTGTAACCTTACAAATTGCCGATAGCCTTCAGATCTTGAGCTCAACATATCTGCCAAGATGCGTTTTGGAGGTTTATTTTTTTGTTACTGAGATATTAGAGTAGAGCATAAATAGAGAGGCTACTCGACGTTAATATCGCCAAGTATGCAAACTGGCGCCTCTAGAAGTTGTCATACGAAACTTTAGTTTTAAAATGTCATGAGTGCTCTATTCTTAATAGTGATATCGTGATCTTTGGTCAATATAGGCCGCATCGGGGAATGCGCGCGGGGTGCTTCGCGGAAATCCGCCGCGGAAAAATCCGCGCCGATGCGCCCCGGCACAGTGGGCGTTGCCCAGTACAAAATGTATGCAAGTGGTCTAGGCAAATTATTGCGCTGCGTTGCGCCCCGTCCAAATGGGTGATATCCTTAAGAAGTCAAGTCCAACGCCATACCGTTAGAACACAGCGGCGACAACATAACATATTATAGTTTTTAAAATAAAATCTAAACACTAGTTATTGTTAGTGACAAGTCATTTTTGCAATGTAGTTACCTATTGAATTAAGGTGTCCAGAAGTAATAATTCATAAAATGGAATGTCGTGACTATTCCAAGGCTAAACATTTTCGGAACAGCCTAGATATTCATTTTATCTTTACCTAAAAATCAACAAATAAAAAAATCAGCACTAATTATTGTGAAATCCTAAAGCTTTGCGATTTTTTAAACATATAAATTCAAATAGCCAATAAACAGTTCAAGGGCTAAAAATTTTAACTGAAGAACTGAAAATGTCGTAGCTTATAATATAGTAGTGTTTTAAATTCTTTTACCTTAGTTCCTTTCAAAAATAGTACTTTAAATTAATGATAAAGACCTTATTACCGAACACTATCTACTTAGTACACTTAACGTTTTAAATCCGAAAATCCAGCAAAAGGCCGAACCTCTTTCAAGTTACGTAATATCTGGATGCGACCTATCGAACGTAGTAGGGCCAGTGGATTATAAGTGAACGGTATGTGAACGTGTTGAACGCCACGCAGCCGGCGCGGCCGATTACCAACGAGGAGTTCCAAGCGATGATCCCGGCGCACTTCCTGGGCGGGGCGCGGGCCGAGGGTCCGGTGGAGCGCGGGGTGCGCGTGACCGTGCAGCGCGCCGCCCCGCCCCCGCCCCTGCCGCCGCCGCCCGCCGGGCCGGGCCGCGTCACCGAGACCATCACCAAGTCCACCTTCACCGAGACCACCGTCACCCGCATCACCGACAACCAACTCGTCACGCCCGTCATCGCCGAAGTAAGGATAACATGCACCTTATATACACTATACAGTATACATGCACCCGAATTTACAGGGTATCTCCAAACAAATTTTGTAATGATATTTCAATATGTTTATATGTGTTTCAAAACCTTAGCATATTCAAATATTTTCCAACAATTTTGTCTTAATTTTTTAACACCCGAAAGAAAAAGAGTGCATGTGTTTGCGTGAGTGCGTGCGTGCGTGAGATTTTTTAAATTTTGTTTAAAAATTTGATATGCCAAATAATGAAAAAATGAGCACGATACGCTTTATTTAGGTTAGTACCCACTCTAAAAGTGTCTATTTAATAAACATAAGAGACTACTAGGGACCACTATTTGGTCAATAGCTGATGTGGTCAGTTTAAATATTGAAGGCATTGGCGAGTGCATATTCTATTTGGAGTAAAAAGAGTAGGTAATCTGTCTGTAATTATGTCTGTGACAGACTAAAACCTGTGTGCCTACCCGAGTGAATTTAAATGTGAATTAATGTTGGGAAATTTTGTAAAGGCAGCTTGGTGGATGTCGCATAAGAGGTAGTGAAAAGACTCGCAAGGAAACCATTGGTGTCGCCTGGTGGAATGAAGAGGTGGAAGTCTGTTGTACCACCAAACACAAGTGAAAGAGAAGCGCGAAAGAGAATGTTTAAAACTGAAAGAGAGGCAGCCAAACTATTTCGAGACAGAACAAAACCTTCTGGAGAAAAATGAAGAAGTCTCGGTTGTTCGTCTGCCTTTAGAATGAGAATTAAATCGAAGAGTGGTGATATTCTTGCATGCAAAAATAACGTGCTAAGACGGTGGAGTACCTTTTATAGAAATATGTCTGAATATATTCAGGATGCTGTCTTTGGATCGGAGTACTCAAATGACTTAGAAAAAAACGGAGGCTTTTGATGGCTTTATGATGGCAGTAGTTGAATGGTCGGTTAGAAGTATGCAAAATGGTATGGTTACGGAGTAGATAAGTTACAGTTGAGATTATTAAGTTGGTTACAGCTAAGATGATCAAGCTTGGTTGAGCTACCGTTCAACCAGATCTGTAGTTTATACGTGTGCTTAAATAAAGGTAAGGTTTCACGAACGAACCGAACTTGATTTCAGTTTGTTAACGAAAAGATTAACAAAAAGAAAAATAGTCGAATGGACGATACTAGAGTTATCCGATGGAATGTTGTGGGAGGTTCAAGGCGGTTTCAAGTCTAAAATAGCATGTATAGATCAAGTATTCTCTTTCTGCTATAGAAAAGCATTTGACTGTGGACTAGAGAGGTTTGTTGAACTCGAAAAATTGTCTGATAGGGTTGTATACACAGACATTTTGCCGGATTATGGAAAAGACGGGTTCCTGCTACGTGCTGTTCAACCTATATATTTAAATTGGGAAGTATGTGTGGTGGACGTCAACATATCGCGTTGGTTTGATATTAACATTAGCGTCAAGCAGAGTTGTGTGTCCCGTGTTGGTCCGGGCTCCTTTGCAGAATAGACCATTTGCCTTTCTTGCCAGGCAGCTCGTAAAAGGCGAGCATAGGCTTATCGTCGCTAACACCGTGACATCTGACTAGGTGGTAGAGTTTCGCAGCGACTCGCCCGGATTGGTACCACCGCCTTACCTATTCCTGCCGCCATAACGTCATGACGTGTTCCGGTCCGGAGGGTAAGGTAGCCGGGTAACTTACTCTTGCTCGAGGCCTAACATCCTGACCTCAGGTTGGCAACGCATCATTAACATCTTTGGTGTCTCTAGGCGGCGTGAATTTCTTACCATCAGGAAATTCGCCTACTTGTTTGCCTTCCTATAACATAAAAAAAAAAACGAGCACGCTCGTTTATCTTGTATTTGGACAAATACTTCTAAAGATAAAGATCTATAAATGTGTGAATAGAAAGGTGGGTAAGCTATTTCAAAACGAGCTTTAGCCAGGACCTGCGTTTATCTCAACGTTACTTTATAAAAATCTGTTGTGTTACGCTCGCTGACTGCATTCACAACAGTTAGATCAAATAGGATTGGGGTTGAAAGAAAATGTGTGTGTAAAAATGTGTAAGGGCTGGTTGCGGATGAAAAGTAGATATACGATCCGAATGTAGATAGATATAGGTGCCCAGGTAGGTGGATATCTACCAGGTCTGCAATGATCGTGGCACTTGGAACTTGATTCTTCTGCTTACTTCACGAGGATTTGACGTCATGATTAGTATATGTATGGCATACCAAATACTTAGTTTCCTCAAGTGATATTTCTTCACTATCATTCACGTGTCCACATTTTGAACCTCTTCTAGGTGAAGCTTAGATCTAATGAGTACTAAACCAAGTCCACCTTCTGCCTGGCTACGAAAAGAATTCGTTATAGTATAATGAAATTGTGTAAATCATAGTACCCTTGAATTTAATTGCCTGACCCTTGACTATCAAGCACCAAGTTGTAGATTTCAAACCCTTTGATGTTTTACCTATATGTTGAAATCTATGCGCCGTAATTTCAGTATTGAAGCTACGAAATTATTATGTACGAATTTTGACCACCAGTTTATGAACCGAAATGTCAGCATTATCTAGTTAGTCTGACAATAAATATTATCACTATTGAAAAAAAATATTTCAAAAAGACGTGGCCGAAAATGATGTAAAATTTTTAGTTGATGATGTAGTGCTGAAATAAGTGAATGAAATGGTAATAATACATTTAGCAGAGATTGAAGTTCGATATAGGAGTGTGCTGGACAAAGTGTGAATGCAGCGCTGGGTAAGCCTTTTCAAAACAAGGCTTTCAATCTGGATAGCCTTGCTATGCACATCTCTGTGCTTATTCCAACGTTGTTGTATGGAAGCGAGAGTTATTTATGTCAGAATAAGCATGAAAGTTGAATAAATGTGGCCGAAATAAGAGAGTTAATAAAGAAAAAAAATGTTGGTGGCGTGCGATCATCGTGGCCTTGTATAAAGGCAAGGGCTCACGCATGGACTGTACAAGTTACAGGGCCATTAGTTTGATCAGTTTACCATCAAAGAAGTATAGAAAAATAGTATGCAAGGGATGTCCGATGGAACATTATGGGAAGCTCAAAGCGATTTCAGGACTGAAGAGGATCTACCGATCAAGTGTTTTTAATGAATTCAAAAGCATCTGGCTGTGGTCCGGAAGGTTTACTGCGGTTTTGTGGATCTCGAAAAGGCGTTTGATAAGGTTGTACGTAAGGAACTTGAGAACATTTTACCAAATTATGGGAAACTCGGGCCCTTGCTGCGTGCGGTGCAGTCAATGTATTTAGACTGTAAAGAATGTGTACGGGCGGATGGCAACATATCGCCTTGGTTTGATGTTGTTAACTTTGGCGTTAAGCAGGGTTGTATGTTGTCAGCACGCTTGTCTATCTTGTATTTGGACTAAGGCCTAAGTTTGGACTAAGTCTGTAAAAGTTGAGAACATTAAATGTGGGAATGCGTATGGGTGACCAAGTGGTGAACTATCTGCTTTATGCAGATGACGCTGTACTTTTGGGCTCTACACCGTCTGAGCTGCAAACACTGGTCACAGTTATGGAAGGAGATTGTAAAAAAAGGGGCTTACATTTGAATGCGATGAAACCCAAAATAATGGTCGTATTTTTATTTTTTTAGCACTTGCCCTGTGCGTGGGATAAATTTATATAATTTTTTAAAGAAAGAAAAAATTTCGCCCCAGACAGGATTTGAACCTGTAACCTTTCGTCTCAAGCCGACGAATGCTCTAACCAATTGAGCTACTGAGGATTCAAGTCCCGTGGCGAAATTTTTAATTCCTTTCTAACCCGTTAACGCGGGTAGTTATGTCCTATAGATACACAATTCTGAGTACCCACCAAATGGGCGAAATTTTTTCTTTCCTTAAAAATTTATGTAAATTTATCCCACGCACAGGGCAAGTGCTGAAAAAATAAAAAAATAAGATACGATGCAAGAAACGAAAGTTATGGCCATTCTAAAATGTGAATTTCATCTGTGATGAACTCATTTTGTGGGTACTCAGAATTGTGTATCTCTATAGGACATAACTACCCGCGTTAACGGGTTAGAAAGGAATTCAAAATTTCGCCACGGGACTTGAATCCTCAGTAGCTCAATTGGTTAGAGCATTCGTCGGCTTGAGACGAAAGGTTACAGGTTCAAATCCTGTCTGGGGCGAATTTTTTTCTTTCTTTAAAAATTCCAAAATAATGGTGTTTGAAAGAGAAGTAGCCAGGACGGATGTAAGAGTTTTAGTTGATGCTGGAGCAAGTGAATGAAATTGTATATCTTGGTTGTTCTTTTAGCAGGGATGTAAGGTATACCTATAGGATATAGAGATTAGAGTGTGTGCAAGGAATAGTGTGAATGGAGCGTTGGA
>NJDD01000393.1:13191-26010 GCA_002245505.1 Calephelis nemesis
CCCCGGGTAGAGAGCAACTAAAAAAACTATAAAATTTGTATTTTCAATTTTCTAATAAAGGTAACGTTGCCCGGGATTGGGTATGTGCCCGGTTGGCAATAGGCTTGTTGTCTATCACATTGTGGGACTAGTGTCTTTGACTAGTCGTGGGTTGGTTGTGTCTCTGCCTACCTTTTCGGGGATATGGGCGCAACGATACTTATTTTCAAATATTTGAAGAAATCACGAGAATGGCTAAAATGTCAGTCTTTAAATCTATTTCACAAAAATGTTTATAATTCTCATAAACCCTTTACATTAAAATAAATTAGACCACACATTCAAGCAACGACCCTTCCATATTACCGTTATTAAAATAGTTTTGCAACCGTTTCGATGTACAAGATTGTTGTTAACAATTTTACGATTACAGAGTAACGGAGCTTAATTACGGCCCGGAATATTAACAACATTTGCAAGTGATTAAAGGATTTATGCATTCTCAAGGCAAATTTAGTGGAAAGTAAATAAATCTTGCACATTTTTAGAAGTAAAGAATATTCAAATTTCGAACTATGTTAATATGCTGCATGTTTATATTCCAGTGAATTAAATATTCTAAATTTAAAAAATATGTCAAAAGTCGACAAAAGCTGGCATAAGTACTCATTAATTGTACTGCAGCAAATTGTTTTTTTTTTGTTGTTTTCTTTTAAATTTCTTTTTATTACAAATTATTTCATTTAGCAATCGTAACAACATCGAAAATCCCCATTTGGGTTTGAGTGGACGTGGATCATCTATTTTTAATACAACTAAACTGGCATAGAACTAAGTACGATAAAAACAAATTGAATGTTATATCTAAACATAATGACTTACAGTAAAACTTATTTGAGCTGTGGTCTGAGTAACTAACAACGACAATGTAAACTCTTGCGCATTCATAGATAAGTTACTCTACTTGTAACATATTTTTTCTCAATAATACATATTATTTTATTACATTTACTTATTGAAAGTTGTAATCTGTTATTGTATTCCTAATAACTACATTCAGTTTATCATTTATTAACCTTCGTTATTATAAATAATAACTATAATGTAGTTAGAACTATTATATTACAATTACGTAGTTCTTTTACCATGAAAGTTTAATGCATATCTAGTACAAAATTATTCTTTGCTATTTACCTTGAGAACTACACAGCTTCGCCTTTCATTTTTAATAAATTTAAAGTTGTTTCGCTTTATGAGAAACATTCTAGTTTTTTTAGTGTAGGTAGGACTTTACAATATTAAAAGACGGACTCGGTATTATTTTTATTACTATTCTTGGAATAAGAGCTTTTAGTAAGCGTAGTTGTAGTTTAAAAACTAAAGTAATTTTTACTTTACTTTCGTAGTTTAGTGTTGTACTCAGTATATATTAGAATGTACGACGGTAACTACTAAGTAAAAAAAGTATCTTCACTCCCATGTCCCTGAAGAATTAGGCAGAGGAACAAGAAGGACACCCACAACTAGCCGAAGACACTAAGTCCCATAATGTGATAGGTGGCAAGCCTATCGTCAACTGGACACATAATATCTAATCCCGGGCAATTTTGTTTTTTTGAGAATATTGAAAACACATTTTCCATGTTTTTGTTCCCCGACACGTGATCAAACCGGGATCTCAAGAAATCAAGTCCGACGCTGTATCACTAGACCATAAAGACGATTTAACTACTTAGTACATACTTAACTAATTAGTGCTCTTCGGTAGGGCGCGGTTATACATTTGCCGTCTTATTTATTAATAAACAAGGAGTAAATTACTCCCAGGGACGGCGTTTGGGTATGGTGCGGTTAGGCAACTGCCCAGGACGCCAAGATGTAAAGGGGCGTCAGATCCTGTATATTATTTTCCTTTTAGTATGGTTTTGAACAGCATGTGTGGGGGGCGCCGTATAAACTACGCCCTAGGGCGTTGCTGTTACTAAAATCGCTATTGAGTACTCCAATGTTCAACCTGGTATTATAGTCTTAATTACAATGTGATATATATTATATTTAAAACTTAATTTTACTTCTACATTAATCCATGTTAATTAATAAGAAGGATATAGTTAAACATAATAAGATACGCGATTATTTGCAGTACCAAATTTTGTAGTTATCGCACCATGTTTCTGACGCACTTACTAATATGTTTCTTTCAGTTGATTTTTTTATGATGTTGGAAGGCAAAGAAGCGGAAGGATTTCCTAACGGTAAGAAATTCACGCCGCCTAGAGATGCTAAATGTGGTAATGGTTCGATGCTAACCTGAAGCCGGAATGCTAGACCTCGAGCAAAAATAAATGTACCGGCTACCTTATCCTCCGAATCGGAACACGTCGACGTGAGAGGTGGTGGTATCAATCCGGGCAAGTCAATGCGATACTCTACCACCTAGTCAGATGTAACGGTATTGGAAACGGAAAGCCTTTGCTCACCTTTTACGGGCTGCCTGGCAGGATGGCAGATGGTCTATTCTGCAAATGAGCCAGGACTACCAGGACTAATTTTGTACAATCACAATTAAGCATAAGGATGTGGCAGTGATAGACATATAATTTTATTACTACCTTATTTACTTTTACTCGAATTAATATTACTTTAGAATAAGAATTATTAAGAACGAGACCATTATTATAATCGTTCGTATAATATTTTTTAATTAGTTTCATTGGCGTATCATAAGTAATAATGCGTTGCCACCCTGAGGCCAGGATGTAAGTCCTCGAGCAAAAGTAAATTTACCGGCTTATCCTCCTAACTGGAACACGTCAACAGCAAGTACTGACGTTATGGAAACAGGAATAACCTATTTCCATTCCGGACCTAACGATTTTACCAGTAAAATCCTCTTTATTTGTTTAAAAATTGATTTACATTCTACAAGACCATCAAGTGCAACCGTTTTGAATGATTTGGCTTTGTTAGTTGAATCGTTTACTCAAATCACGTTTACATCGTTATTCCTTTGAATATCGAGTCCCTACTGGATGTTTTACTGGATCAAGCAATTAAGGAAGTTTTATTCCAAGCGCCCATTATCATAGTACCTTGTACGTTATCTTTGGTATGATCTTAATATATCCTCTCTGCTTTAATTGCATATGCTCTTGATTTATAAGAATTTGACATTTTTTTCCTAGTTGTGTGAAAAGTCTTCTTAAGTCTAACAAGTCCTTTTTTTATCTCCCCCGTGTTGGTCCGGGCTCCTTTGTAGAATAGACCATCTGCCTTCCTGTGCCAGGCAGCTCGTGAAAAGCTAGCATAGGCTTACCGTCACTAGCACCGAGACATCCTACTAGGTGGTAGAATTTCGCAGCGACTCACCCGAATTGGTACCACCGCCTTACCTATTCCTACCGCCATAACGTCATGACGTGTTCCGGTTCGGAGGGTAAGGTAGCCGGTTAACTTACTTTTGCTCGAGGCCTAACATTGCCACTCGACAAACGAGGTGGTCAATAAAACGGTTTTGTGGTGTGTATTTTGTGGAGCTGGACATATTTGGGGATTTTTGACTTCCAGTAAGTCCAATTCATTCATAGCGCACTATTTTGCCTGTTTTGTCACGCCATAATACATACAATTTTTTTTGGCGAAAAATTCCAAATAAAATAATTTTATTTGGATTTTAGTATGGATTTCCGCAAAGTAACGCCCTCTTCTTTCAATTTACTGTCAGAACGAAATTGTGAATGAAAATCTTATCGCAATATTTACTTATTACATTAAGATATTTGATACTTTACAGCATAATATTTTGTTACAAAAACTTGAGAATATCGGAATTAGAGGACCTTTGCTTGAATCGTAGAAATACTTATGTGATCTTACTTATTGTAAAAGGATAGGAAATAACTTTAGTAAAAGAACGATAGTAAGGAGCTCTGGTTTTGGCTCTTACATTACTTATCATACTTTGAGTTAATAAGTATATGCTGTCGCATGAAAAAATTTTTGATTCCTTGAAGCCTTTACCATGAGTTGGGATATATTACGTTCGGTAAGTTACGTGTCGAAATCTGACATTTTTGGTATGTAAATGTGTTTCTCTTAGTTACTAACAGGGGCACTGTTCATAGTTTTCATACAAATAATTTGCAGAGACGGTAGCGAGTACAGTAAACTTGACAAGCCGTAAACTCATGGTAAGGGCTTTGTTCGAAAAATAATAGAAACTTTTTAGTCTATTAGTAAACGGTCATATAATATTATGGTATGTGTTTAAGGGTGGTATCTCGCAAGAGACAAGGGTAAGTTAATTGGAACATTACCAACTAAACCACCGACCGTGCACCACTTCTGATGATATACGGCCCATGTTAAGTGGGGCTACCAAAAGGGGATGGGCAATGGAAGCTCGCGAAACCCTCCCCACAGCCCCGGTACCTGGCGAAGGGGAGGACACCGTGGGGTTTTTGTCAGTAGGATTCTGATATAACCTGCCACTTTCGGTGGAAGTATCCATGACGGATTTCCCCACAGTAAAAAAAGGTACTGTTGGGTGCCTGAGTCAAATGTGCAAATCTACCGGTTACCCCACTCTCCTGCGCGGAACACATCAATGGCGAGTACTGACGATGCATAAGCAGAAATAAGTGATAAGTGTAAATATGTGATTAAAATAATATAGCAAATAGTTGACTCAGAAACATGAGCAACGTTTCTTCTCTTTCACACAATTGCTTGATTAGTATTCAGTTCATGTACCCGACTAGCTAAGGGTTAGACGATTTCTACTTGGAGTTGGTATTATAAGCGAATTTAATTTCGGCTGTATGGAAGTTTAGCGTAAATCGTTATCCACTTACGCTGCTGTTACGACACTAAGTTGTAAAACTAGCCGAGCCGACAGATGTTGTTCTGTCTTAACTGTCCATACTTCTTCTTCTTTTATAAATATGGCTTTCGATCGTTTTTCACGACTTACTTGGCCAATGTCAAGTTAGTTACGAGGGCCAAACTGAAAGTTTTTAGAACTGGCAACTTAAAAGCATTATATTAAAAAAATAAGTTTAAATTTTGAAAATAGAACTCTTTACCAATAATATTGAGTATACATTTAATTCATTTGTCATTTGTTTTACGATTTGGCGGCAAATTGAAAATTGTCTGTGCACGTCAGAATGAATTTAAGCCGAGAAAATTTTCGTGCAATGATATTTTATGACTTTCGATGTCATATAAGTCAACAAGAAAGTTATGATAGACTTCGATTGGCTTTTCACGATGAAGCCCCACCTCGAGCCACAGTTTACAAGTGGTTTAATGAATTCAAACGTTGTCGAACTAATCTCACCGGTGATTTGCGTGAGGGACGGCCTTCTACAGCGACGACTGAAGACAATATCAGTGTTGTGCGGTGTATGATAGAGACTGACAAAAGAGTGACCTATCAGCAGATTCGGACAAGTCTAGGCATAGATATGAGTCAAGTGCACAAAATCCTCCATGAACATTTAACGGTCAGGAAGCTTTGTGCCCGCTGGATACCGCATAATTTGACCGAGGCTCAAAAACTCCGCCGTGTTGATTGGTGCCGAGAAATGTTCCAAAAATTTAACGGAGGTGACTCAAATGCTGTGTTCGACATACTAACGGGTGACGAAAGCTGGATTTACTGTTATGATCCGGAAACCAAAAGTCAGTCTGCTCAGTGGGTGTTTCCTTCCGAAGAGTTGCCAACTAAAGTGAAGAGAGGTCGAAGTGTTGGAAAAAAGATGGTGGCCTCGTTTTTCGGAAAGACAGGTCATTACGCGACAGTTGTCTTAGAGGATCAGAAAACGGTTAATACAGAGTGGTACACTAACAACTGTTTGCCACTTGTCTTGGAAAAAGTTCGAGAGAAACGACCTCGCAGCAGGATCCTCCTTCATCACGACAATGCCTCGTCGCACACCGCCAGGCAAACGATCGACTATTTGGCGACCTCAGACGTGGAATTACTGGGTCACCCGCCGTATAGCCCCGACCTCGCACCCTGCGATTTTTATTTATTCCCGAAAATAAAAGAAAAACTTCGAGGAAAACATTTTATGGACGCCGAAGAAGCAGTGGCTGCGTTTCAAAACGCCGTCGAAGAGACCCCTAAGGCCGAGTGGGCAAGGGTGCTTTTCTCAATGGTTCCATCGAATGCAGCGATGTATTGATGTAAATGGACGCTATTTTGAAAAGTTATAATAAAACTAATAACTTGCTAGAATGCTTAGTTTTTGATTTTCTAAGAACTTTCAGTTTGACCCTCGTATTATTAATTCTTATACAATCATTAGTCACTATGTACAAAGTCATGTCCGGACAGGGTCTTGAGAAAAGCAGTGGCTTTGTTACTCAAGCCAATCTAGTGAGGCAATCTCCTGACGGCAGCGAGGAAATAGACGATACACTAATTTCTTCATGATCATTTCATTTGTGCACTTTCACTGAACAAAATTAATCTAATTCTCACCTAAATTAACCAATTTCACTCAATATAAACACGAAATTCAACAATAATGAAAAAATTACGACCACCTTCAGTCACGATGGCGCCTAAACCCTGTCCATACTTAATAAATTTGTTTGTTATACTTTTACGTGACTTGTCACGTTTTCCCTATGTTGGTCCGGGTTCCTTTGCAGAATAGACTATCTGCCTTCCTACCAGGTAGCTCATTAAAAAGCAAGTATAGGCTTATCGTCACTAGCACTGTGACATCTGTGTAGGTGGTCTAGTTTTGCACCGACTCGTAAGGATTGGTAGCACCGCCTTTCCTATTTCTGCTGCTATAACGCCATTGCTTGCCGTTGGCATGTTCCGGTTTAGAGGATAAAGTGGCCGGTAAACTTACTTTTGCTCGTGCCCTAACATCCCGATCTTATGTGGGTAACGCAACATTATCGCCTTTGGTGTCTCTAGGCGGCGTGAATTTCTTACCATCTTCCTGATCCGTCTGCTTGTTTGCCTTCCAATGTCATAAAAAAACTTATTCTAATATAATTTACGTCGTCAAGTAGATAGTTACATGAAAAATTTAATATTTTCCTCGATTTCCCTAGGGCTCCATAAACATATCTAGACTTGGTGGCAATAAAACCACCTTTTTCCGATTTTTAAAATCGGTTTTCGTAAAAAATATTTTTTTAACATACTATTAGGTATTTAAAAAAAACTGTGCGTATTGCCTTGCTATTCCCCGCAGTGCTGCTCGCGTAATTAATGGTCCCTAAGGAACATTTTTTCGAGATAAAAACTATCCTACCCTCTATGTGTGTGTTAAATTTCATGAAAATCAGTTTAGCAGTTTTTGCGTCAAGGAGCAACAAACAGACAAACTTTCACATTTATATTATTAGTAGGCAGTAGGATTAGTATATACAATACAAAAAATTGGCAACCATTCCAAAATATCAAAAATGCACAATGTTAATATTGAAGTTTTCACTTCTGCCGACACTAACAGAGTGCAACCCATCGTTTTTTTCAATGCTCAAGACTCTTGAATTTTTTGCAATTAAGTACGAATAGAGACAGTGCTTTTAAACTAGTTAATTATGTAATCTACACAATTAGATTAAAAGCAAATACCGTCCTTGCAGGTAGTAGATAATTTGTGTTTCAACTATTTCCACATTGCTCGGAATTTAATGAAGATATGTAGGTTAATTTGTTGAAGCATTTGTAAACTTTACTCACTCGTAAGTATTTAGATCCTATTTAAACAGACCAACATTTCCCTACATTCTGCGAATATATAATGCTATTTATGGGTAATTTCACGAAATTAAACCCGAATTTAGTTCTGTCCGCCACGTTGGTGTATGGTAGTGTGGGTAATAGTTTATTTATTGATTTAATCTACTTTATAAGTATTATTATTGAAAAATATTAGCGTTCTGCACTTCTCCTACACATCTTATATAATATAAAAAATCTTGTTTCACGATGTATGTTGCCGATAAACTCCAAAACTACTGAACCGATTTCAATCAAATTTCACATGTACCCATATTTTGGTCTAACTTAAAAGACAGGATAGTTATCATCTAAATTATTCACTTATGTCGTGAATGTAAACGAATAAAATGTATTAATTAATTGTTTCTTTCCTGGTTAGTTTTATGAAGTTCTCATAGATGGCGGTGTACGGTAATTCATCGATAAAATTCTTCAATGTTGTTTGACATCTAGGTTGCAATTAAAAGTCGGCTAGTAAAACTATAAATGTGCCAAATTTTATGCTCCTGGGTCCGCGCAATTTTCGTAAAAAGGGGTCCAAAGTTTTGGCATCACGTATTATTATATAGATTATACAGATAGTAAACCTTATTTGATTTAACGTATAGATGCTAAGCTATTTACGGAGAACATAATAGATTCTTTTAACGAGTAACTCTAACGGAATAAGAAATGTACCTACGTCTTCGGAAATAGTATTACGTAACTAGATTAGTTGCAGTGCTTCTAGGTATCGACTATCTTTCTTTATACATGGCTATTTTCCTTTTTAAACAGGTTGGAAACCTATTCGTATTCGTGTTTGTCGTACACCACTCTCGGATAATATCCGAGCGATTTGATCCGATGTGTATGTAATATAATCCGATTAATAATTCCGATTGATTTGAATGTCAACCTTGTTCTCCCCGGGTATGGGTCCGAAACCGGCGTGTTTGTATAAAAAGGGTAATGTGGAGGACGATAGTCAAGTGTGCAAGGATTGTTAGGTTTTGCACTCAATACTCTTCGCCTACTCCGTAAAGGACTTGGCAGGAAGACATGTATGTTGGTATGTGGAAACTTACTGAGCCGCTGATTTGGATTTGTTAAAAGAATACTAAACAGACAACACTATTAATAATACTTCTACCACGGTAAGCTACGACGAGCATCTTTGGGACATCGTATCATAATTACATACCTACGTATTTGATAAAATTATTTAGATAACACAAGTTGGATATATTACAAAAATATTTTTAATCGAACCATCGACCACACATCCCAACCACACACAGTGTTGCCAACGCCAATAAATCTGAGTCGCTAGGGCCAATATCAAAAGTCGCTAGAAAGTCGCTAACTCTATCAGGGGCGGATCCTCAATTTGATTCTGAGAGGTGCACACAGTGGCGGATTACCCTTAAGGCAAACTAGGCACTTGCCTAGGGGCGCGAGGTTATGAGAGACGCAAACGTGAATGAAAAAAGTGCAACGCAAGTAATTAACCACCTTATCCCTTAAAACTACCAAAACAATTTCGACGAAATTGTTTATACAGTACATTAAAAGATTTCCCTAAATATACAAAGTCAAAAACTCATACCTAGTGGGTACAAACACCCGCTACAGGGACGCCATTATTATTTTTGCCTAGGGCGCTCTCGACAGTTAATACGCCTCTGGGTGCACAAGAGGCTAGCTGCGGACTTAAAATTTTTGGATGAATAATAATTTAACCTATAATACCAACTGTACTGAAATTTGAGATCAACGGAAGATTCAATCTCCTGAAATACAGTTTTTTTTTATTATGCCTCGATAAATCTACTAAATTCTCTAAGGCTTTGTTAATTCGTGTCTGAAAAACATTTGTGTCTTAAAACATCCAGGAAAGCATGAGTGATTCAAGAAATGTTCAAAAAATTAGTTACGAAGTTGATCCAGTACTGGATTCAAATGGAAATTTAAAAATTTATAAAATTAATAATATTAACTGTCACGCTTTTATAATAAAACCAGGCAAATCATACAATAATTTACTATTTTATTATTAATCAAAGTCTTGAAATAAATTTATAAAATATACTTAAGCACAGTAAAGAAAAAGTGGCATGAAAAGGCGATGCTTTAAGCGGGAACACCACTGTTATAATCAAAGAAATAAGTAATTTTTTTTAGGGGGAAAATGTGTAATTGAATTGGAATAAATTTTATTATTAATACATAAAACGTATGATTTTTGTCAATTTCATAAAAAAAAATTAGGGTAAAAATAAATATAAAATTTCAATTATAGATCGATAATTTATCGACGATAACACAGCAATAGGTAGTGCGTAGTCAGTAATTGTTACTTAAGAGTATGGATAGTAAAGGACACACACGGGTAATCAAGTTGATAGAAAAGTATGTATTGCCTAAAACGGTTTTGATTTGCCCTCCAAAAGTCGCCAAATAAGTCGATAAATCATTTTTGTCGTCAAAACTTTTTTTTGTCGCCAAGACCCAAGCAAAAGTCGTCATTTCTAGCGACAAAGTCGCTAAATTGGCAACACTGACCACACATCCCAATAGACGCCTATTCTTTATAATTTTGCTTTGAAACAATTCTGGCAAATAGCTGAGGTGCGGGGAGGTGAGGCGCTGCTTTCTTATTGGCCCTTGAAATGACAACACGTCATATTCATAAATAGATATGTAAGATTAGGGATGAGACATATTTTATACAAACAATGTATTTTATCGATATGCTTATTTTTATTTTATAAAGTGTGACATTATAACGGATTATATCGCATTTTGTTATTTCACGTCACATCGCAGCTATGCAACTCAACGTCTTAAGGTCACACATTTTTGCGGTTGAGAGTAATAGGTATCCGTACTTGAATATATTAGGTCCTTACATCTAATTTGCGTTTTGGCGTTTTGTCGCCAATACGCAAAAGTCGAATATATTTAATGTAATATATTTATTTAATCAAAGCATGAACCAATGTTTCCTATGCATATTTGCCATCTCATAGGCAATTTATTGATCCCTCTCCTAAAAAAAAACATTCGAACGGGTATCAATAAAATCTTTGAACGTGGTTTGGAATGCCCCCTCGAAATTGATTTTTTTCTTTTGCTAAACGTTATTCAAATTTGAAAAAATAGTAAGCTGTTGGAGTTAGGTTCAGGTGGATGCTTTTTACATTCCAATTGATGCTTTTCTAATTGAGAAGTCGTCAATTGTGCAGTATGTAGTCTAGCATTGTCATGAAGCAGCAGTGGTGTAAAATGTGTAAAACAATCTTCTGCAAAATATTGAGATTTAATACACTTTATTTGGAATTTAGAATTCGGAAACCAATTCTCTCGTCTGGTTTCTTTAACCCAAATTAGATTTTTTATTTTATTATTTTGTGGATACCTGAAATAAATGACATACTTATCAAATTGAATTGTTTTTATTCATTCGAGTAATTCTCACCTGAACTACAGAATATCGTCAAAATACTGTAAACAAATTAGTTTTAAAATTGTCTCAGCCCATTGGAAGTTTTATGGTATACTGACCGCAACATCGCCTGTCGGAATCAATGTTGAATTTATATCACCCAGATAACCACCTAACGCACTTGAAAGAGTTCATTAAAATCGGCTCAAATATTTAAGAGTTATTCAATGACATCTAACAGCACCCTCTAGTTCAGTAGTTCAGTTTTTCATCGTGTTGGTCCGGTTCTGCTGATTAAAATATATCACCTGCCCCTCTGCCAGGCACCTCGTAAGAGGCGAGCACAGGTAAAACAGGTAATTGTCAACAAGATAACTGGTAATAGAGTGGTGTGCAGCAACTTACCTGGGTAGTTATACACCACCTTACCATTCCTGCCGCTATAATGACAGTGTCACATTCCGATTCGGAGGGTAGGGATGTCAGTAGATTTGCACAAGAGGCCTTACATAACGACCATAGGACAGCAACGCACCTGTAACGTCAATGGTATATTTAAGCCAATTTTTTTTATGATAATGGAAGGCGAACAAGCAGACGGATTTCCTGATGGTAAGAAATTTCCGCCGCCTAAAGACACCAAAGGTGGTAATGGTGCGTTGCCAACCTGAGGCCGGGATGTTAGGACTTGAGCAAAAGTAAGTATACCGGCTACCTTACCCTCCGAACCGGAACACGTCATGACGTTATGGCGGCAGGAATAGGTAAGGCGGTGGTACCAATCCGGGTGAGTCGCTGCGAAACTCTACCACCTAGTCAGATGTCACGGTGTTAGTGACAGTAAGCCTTTGCTCGCCTTTTACGAGCTGCCTGGCAGGAAGGCAGATGGTCTATTCTTCAAAAGAGCCCGGACCAACACGGGGAAAATTCTCACATAAAAAAGGGTAACTATCCAGTAGCCAACTCAAAAGTACGTAGGGTAGTAAGTTTTTTATTGTTTCTGTCATAAATACATACATACACACATAAATACATAAATACCTACACACAGTACCGGTACAAGACCGGTATCTTATTAAGGGTAAATAAATAAAAATGTCCATAAAATAGATTTGCACATTAGTCCATCATTATCTGTATGCAAACGAAAGTGATAGCTTGAAAATCACATGTGTAAGAAAAGGATATAAACACGCATCTAACAATGACCGTCCAGTCTATGATGAACTCCGATAAACATCAAATAATTTAAAATGTAATTACGAATGTTATTATTTTTAATCAACCTACGGAAAGTTTTACCATCTTTTCGGTAAATTGAAGTGCGGCTGTCTTTACCGTACCATTTAATTAAACAAACAGCCATTTTTTAATTTATTTTTTTATACAATAACGCGACAATGTTTACAGGTCACAAACCTGGTCGATACTGTTCATAAGAACAATTACACTTATGTGTTGACAGAAACTGGTTGCCTTACATGCGGCGTCTATTGGGATGTATGGTCGATGAATCGAACCGAAAAAAGGAGAAGGTTGTCAATTCGACTATACTTAGTCTGGCCATAAATACTGTTACACTTAAAAATAAAAAAATATTACATTTGAATTTCGAATCTGTCATTTTTATACGATTGTTCATTGTGTTTTCTCA
>NJDD01000393.1:35666-66400 GCA_002245505.1 Calephelis nemesis
AAATGCAAAACATTCAAAGAAGGTATGATTTTTATTTATTTTTACTTTAATATACACAAATAAAAAAATGTGTGTACAAAAGGCAGACTTAATGCTGTATGCATTATTTCCAGTCAATCTTTAGGCTAACAAAGATCTAATTACTATATACTAATCACTTAAACTACAAAAAAAGAACAGAATACAAAAATCACTACATAGTTTCTTCCTCTGCACCTATGTCCCTTTATATACTTAGATCTTTAAAACTACGCAACGGATTTTGATGCTTTTTTTAAATAGATAAAGTGTTTGAAGAGGAAAGTTTACACCTACATATATATTTATATTATTATATATATTTATTCTTGTGCAAAACCGGGGCGGGCCGCTAGTAAAGTATACAACATAGAAATAAAGAACAAAATATATAAGAAAATTTGTATCTGTTACGTTTATGCAAGAATTTCAAACCACGCCTCACTATGTGATTACGTCGTGTTTTTGTGTTTCTTCTTATTGAAGAAACACAAATTTCCCCTGTGTTGGTCCGGGCTCCTTTGTAGAATAGACCATCTGCCTTCCTGTGCAAGGCAGCTCGTAAAAGGCGAACATAGGCTTGCCGTCACTAACACCGTGACATCTGACTAGATGGTAGAGTTTCGCAGCGACTCACCCGGATTGGCACCACCGCCTTACCTATTCCAGCCACCATAACGTCATGACGTGTTCCGGTTCTGAGGGTAAGGTAGCCGGTTAACTTACTTTTGCTCGAGGCCTAACATCCTGGCCTCTGGTTGGCAACGAACCATTACGACCTTTGGTGTCTCTAGGCGGCGGGAATTTCTTACCATCAGGAAATCCGTCTGCTTGTTTGCCTTCGAATGTTATAAAAAAACACTTTTTTCAGAAAGCAAATTTCAGATTTTAAAATATCTGTGAGTAATTTGCATGCCATTTTTTTATGTTAGAGGTCAGCGAACAAGCACACGGCTCTCCTGATTCTTACAACCATGGTCTTCAAAGTGATTAAATACTAAGTACACAATACTGTTGTACAAGTCTACCGGCTAGCCAGACTGAAACATACCAGAGTCATTATGTCGGCAGGAATAGGTAAGGCGGTAAAACCTATCCGGGAAAGTTGCTGCACAGTGCTCTGCAGTGGTCACGATGGTAATGACCAATGCCCATATTAGTAATGACCTGTACCCACAGTATTAAGAATTCTTTAGTATTAAGACTGTGCCTGTACTCTCCTTTTATAAGCTGCCCGGCAGAGAGGCAGATGGTCTATTGTACTCAGCGTACCCGGACCAATACAGGAAAAGCATAAAATGATGTTAAGACATTATTGAGGTATTACGTGTATTTTAAGAAAAATGTTCAATAAAAAAATATAATTCATTAATAAAATAAACTGACAAAAACTAAAACCTGGCTGTCTTAAAGCCAATGTTTGAATATGTGATAACGATCCTAAATCAATGTCTAAATCTTGTTTTATAACTTCCGACGACAACCATTAATCTTTATTTCGTTTGGATATTCTACTCCGTATTATGTATTTAAAGAAAAAAAAATGTTTTTATCGTAAACCGGTAAATAAGCATACAATAACAAATTAACGTTTGTTAGTATCTTTACGCCCATGTCCACGAATAGCACGACTAGCCGAAGACACCAAGTCCCATAATGTGATAGGTGGCAAGTCTATCGCCAACCGGCCACATATCCAATCCCGAGCAACATTTTTTTTATTAGAAAATTGGAAACCCCAAATTTCTTTTTGTTGCCCGACCCGGGATTCAAACCCGGGACTTCATGCAGTTAAGTCCAACACCTGAACCGCTAGACCACGGAGGCGATTTACGTTTGTTACCTTAAAAAAGAAACAACCAAATTATATCCATACCATTTTCACTATTTTGCGTGCAATAACATAAAAAAGCGGCGAAGTGTAAGTCGGACTCGCGCATTATAGGTTTCGTAGCAGCAAATGACATAAAAAGTTCTTTCAGTTCATACACGTAGTAACGGTTGACGATTTATGATGTATTCGAAAAATACTTAGTAGATCTCATTCAAACCAAGTTTCGGTGGTAGTTTACATAGTGTAACAATACAAGTAAGTTTAAATAATGAGGTACTTACATCATATTTTTTTTAGTTTTCTTTCTATTATCGTTCTCTTATTTTCGAAGCTACACATTTTTCCACTTTGGAAATGTCTCCCTCGCAAACTATTCACTTTAAAAAAATGATATTAGATATCTCAATATCATTGAAGACCTATAAATAGATACCCCACACATGTTTGGCCTTTAGCCACGGAACCCTAAACAGATAAAGCAACAAAGTAACATTGAATATGAGGAAAATTAAAGTTATTAAATTTAGTTACGTAGTTTGTTCAATTTAATACTCACAATTAGCAACATAATGTCAAACTTGTTATCTTTCGTCCTCACTCCTACGTCCAAGGGCTGACGGAGTCTTGCCAAAAGAGTATTAACGTGAGTGGGATTAGCAGCTTATTTATGGTTTATTATGTTCTTTTACCTTCATTAATTTATTATCAATACAGAGCTCTAACTGCTATTTTTAAATAGTATAAAAATAAAACATGTGTTGCGCCGAAATAATTTGAAGATGTAAAAGAAAATGTTAAAATTGACAGAATATAGTTTTGAACAAAAAATATACTATTTCTATCAAATTGAATAATGATGTTGTTTGTCTGTTTGCATTATAAATTATTTAAAAACATAAACGTTTTCAATCAGGGAAAATAAAGTATGATTAGTGAAATATTATTTTACACCCTTTTTTATATTTTAATATTATTTTAGTATTTACTTCGTTCGAAGAAAATTTCAGTCTTACGACGAATATTATTATTTCAAATTTTAAGAAACTTACTCTCATGACTGAAAATTCGATAAAATTATTAAAAATCTGTCCATATACCATTTATGCATTTACTGTAAGAAAGTTAAATACAATGCTTAAAATAGCACTATCTTGCCGAGTTATCTTATTTTCCACTAACTACAATTCATCTAATGTATTTATTACTACATTATAAAAATTATCAACTAGCTACATAGTAAATCAGTATTGTTTTGTTTATTGGTTTTCTATAAGAAATCAAATTTTTAAGACGCAATTGAATTTACTCTAGCATCTATTTTAATATCTAATGTAGTAGGTACCTATTTCCTTGTTGATAACTAGATGCAGAACATTTGTTTTTATACAATCAAAGTAAAGTAATAATGTTTTTTTCTCGCGCAGGGTTTATTTAAATCATGAATAGATTACTACTGGAGTTTACACTTCTAACAAAGACCTGTCATTTTCAGACACTGCTGACTCACTCTAATGTATTGACCTCTCTTTACGACAATCTTGATGTTAATCAATGTTAAAACGAAAGATAGGTCAGTACATTAGAGTAGGTCTATAGTTTTTTGGAAATAAAATCATGTCTTTGCTAAGCTACGACTTCATGATTTAAATACTGACCGCGTTTATTTCAATAACAATTAACCACAGACTTAGTATTGCGAGGCATTTAGAACTTTCTTAGTCAAACAACTCCGAAATATTTCTGGCTAATAATGTCAGCTCATTCTCTTGCAAGTTAATAATTGAATAAATCTGAAATATAATTAACTCAACATAACTTATTCGAACTATCTTGATGAGTCATTTTATTTAATTAACAAAGGACTTGTACCTAATCAATTAATATTAATATCCTCTTACTTATAGACAAGGTTAAAAAGGTACCTTTCAACAATCTTACCAACAAATTTCTCCCCGTGTTGATCTGGGCTTCTTTGCAGAATATATCATCTGTCTTTCTACCAGGCAGCTTAGCGGTAAGCTTACCGTCACTAACACCGTGACATAAGAATAGGTGGTAGAGTTTCGCAGCGACTCGCCTAGATTGGTACCACCGCCTTACTCATTCCTGTCACCATTACGTCCAATGCTTGCCGTTGACGTGTTCTGGTTCGGAGGGTAAAGTAGCTGATATACTTACTTTTGCTCGAGGCCTAACATCCCGGTCTCAGGTTGGTAACGCACCATTACCACCTTTGGTGTCTCTAGGCGGCGGGAATTTCTTACCATCAGGAAATCCGTCTGCTTGTTTGCCTTCCAATATCATAAAAAATATCTTAAACCAATAACTAAGATCTTATAACCATTTTCATTATTAATATGGTAATGGAAACTTAACTAATTTTGAGTTGGTGCTAAACAATCAGAAACAAAGATATTTGAATTACCTTAAACTGAACGAAATATGGAAATTAAATTAATATTACAACGAGAAATTTCCAACGATAAACATTAGCATTCCGCAAAATATGCAACGCTGGACGCAGCCGCCACTCGTCACGTTTTATGTCATTAATTTTCTTGTTTGAAGCCGACTCAAAATTACTTAAGTATTTATTACAGCAGTTTAAGTACTTAGTGAATAGGGTTAATTAATAAATAGGTATATCGATTACTTTTTCTGTTTATATACACTCTGACGTGCACCCACTTATTTAGCGGTACGTTTTCTTTTGTTTAATAAAAAGAAACAATATGAAACATTTTAGACATTTAGATAAAGCCAGGTATATTAATTATTGACACTTTCAATTAAACGTTTCCGAGGAATAGATTAATAGCCGCAGTCAGAAACGTCAGTTAACTTTTAAACTAGTCATAAATATAAAATTAAACCAAACATATATAAGTCATAGTTTCGTATGAAAACATTTGACTTAATGAGTGATTAAAAGATAACTAACTTTTTTTATGTTATAGGAACGCAAACAAGCAGGCAGATTTCATGATGGTAAGAAATTCACGCCGCCTAGAGACACCAAAGGTGTTAATGGTGCGTTGCCAACCTGAGGTCAGGATGTTAGGCCTCGAGCAAAAGTAAATTTACCGGCTACCTTACCCTCTGGACCGGAACACGTCATGACGTTATGGCGGCAGGAATAGGTAAGGCGGTAGTACCAATCCGGGTCGCTGCGAAACTCTACCACCTAGTCAGATGTCACGGCGTTAGTGATGATAAGCTTGTGCTCGCCTTTTACGAGCTGCCTGGCAAGAAAGGCAGATGGTCTATTCTGCAAAGGAGCCCGGACCAACACGGGGGAGCCCGTAGTGCGAGCTTAAAAGTCTGTAGAAATGTCACGTACCGACATATTAAACTGACAGCACTATCTAAGCGTGTTTTGTCTCTTTCTCTTATTGTTATCGTTGAAAATAAAAATAAAAAGCAATGACTTACAATTAATTTAATATAAAGAGTAGCTACATCAACCAAACGAAACAGGACAAATCACAAAGGGCCTTCCATCCTTATCATTTGTTTCCACAGAGATAAATAGCGTCTTTTTCCGGATCTATTACCTAATACACACTGATGTGAATTACGAAAAAATAGAGATACAGTCAATTCCCAGGTGCTACTTATAAGAAATTCTAAACTGCAAGTTCTTGTGTAGAAATCGCGCACTCTGTTTATGCGGCTGACGTGAGGCTCAGAATAAGTAATATTAAGGGTCAATGTATGCTAAAATATGTCAGCAGTATAATGTTTTTTTCACACAAAGCAATCATGGATCTTGGTGACAAAAATACGCAAGATTAACATGAATATGCTTTAAAAGATTAGTGTTTCCAAAACACGATTAATTCCACTTTGCTCGATAGAAAAAAAACGAAAAGTTAACTCTTTTTTGAAAGCAAAACCCAACTGTCTACTTCAATTATGAAAATATCGACACTAGATTTAACATAAACATAGATAAGTACTATACCTAAAAGATAAGTGTTTCAGTTTTTATACTTTTTTTCAAATTATTTTTATAGTGTCAAAAATAGTGATTTGTCGCTTAAGACGTTTACTTTAGAGCGCAATATTTCATAATAATCATGGAACGAGGGAGAGAGGCGATTGGCTCTTCTGGCTGACTAAGTATGTGGCCTTAAATAAATAACAATGTTGGCGTACATACAACATTTCTTATATGACGCAAGCTAAATTGAAACTTGAAATAAAGATAGACGTCAAACAGAGATTTATAGGTATTACGTTAAGGTGTTGATAGAATTGAGCATTCACTTTTAATAAGCATTTGTGCGAATGTTACATTACAGAAAAATAACAAGAACATTTTAGCGAGCATTCTGTCGAGCGCGGCGAGCAATCTAACGTGCATTGCTTTGAACTTTGAGACATCCCTCCCCGCAGCCTTGATGTTCTATTTCTTTTTTTTTTACGTAATGAGAATTATCAATGAATATGAATGCAGCACACGCGATCGTCAAGTCTGACATCATTGTAAAGAATATTTTCTAGCGAGCATCGACTAAAGCGTTCGCTAGAATGCTAATAAAAACGTTCGTAGCAATGGTTAGCTCGATGCTTGGATTGGCTTGTTGTTCACGACAAATATAAAAACGGCGAATGCTCGTGTTCTGTTACAAGTGAATGCTCAAGTCTATTAGCACCTTTAAGCGATTTACACTTGAGACTCATAGTAGAAGATCCCAACCTACGAAGACCTACACCGAGTTGATAATATAATGAAACATATTTTTAATCATTTTTTATTGTACGCCTATATCAAGATGTTGGTAATAAAACAGGCCTGACGTAGTTAAATGTTTTTTCTATTACACAATCAAGTGGAAGTAACTGGCTTCGATATACCCGTTTATAACTGGCAACTCTGGTAAATAACAGGCAACTCGACTTCTGCACATTTGATAAATATTAAACTTTATAAAAAATTCTTACATTTATTTATTTTTTGAAATAAAAATTACATTCTTTCCAGGATTTTCTTAGGCAACCCATTTTCAATATATATTATACTAGCAGTTTCACGCAGCTTCGCCTGCGTAACTTGGCTTCTACTATACCGATTTGGATGAAACAAAGCCTACGTCACTTGTGGATAATGTAGCTTTCGAATGGTGAAAGAATTTTTAAAATCGGTCCAGTAGTTTTTGAGCCTATTCATTACAAACAAACAAACAAACAAAGTTTTTCTCTTTATAATATTATATAAGATATATTATCAGCTCGGTGCAGATCAACTTAGGTTCGGATCTCAGATCATCAGGAACAGGTAATGTATAAATAATTAAATTATAAAAAAATAAATAAATATCCATGGACATACAGAAATTGATCTAACCCCAAAGTAAGCAAATTATTTGCATGTGTTATAGGTATTAGACAATGATACGAATACATAGAAATACTTAAATAGATGCCGGTATAAATGAACCAATCATTAAATTAAGCAAAAAACATTGACTGGTTCTGGAACATAAGCTGCCCAAATGAATACTTAGTGAATTATGTAATTTAAGCTAACACTAGTCTGTAATCGAAAGCTCAACGAAATCGGTCCCAGGAGTTTTGAGGAAAAACATATCTTGTTAAGAATTTTTATAGGCGAATTAAGACATCCAATAGCACATTTTACTGATTCATACAATAGTTAATCTTGTAAATGGTAGAGTCATGGGCTGTTACAGCCCGGTGATATAATCATTTTAGACAGAGGGTTACATGACTTTATGCCCATATTGGAATCCCATGGGTATGTTGGCATAATGCAGAAATCTTAAGCAACTGAGTACTATAACACCCTTAGGGAGGGGGGTCCCAGGTCCCACCCATATTTCAATCTCTGGCTGAGCACTCTGCTCGCCCGATGACGTTGTAAAATTCTTTAGACGCACACAGTAGCAGTCATTTCGAAAAAAAAAACTGAGTACAATTCAGGCGAATAAATCAAGAATTATAAATTTTGCAATGAAGCCATTACCCACTTTTTCGCAGACCTTATAATTGATGCGGGTTTGACGAATGCATTTCATGTCGATATCGCAGACAGTCCTCATGCGAGCGATTTTATAAAAATAACTAGAGACTGAATGTTGCCGATAACTTGGCAGATTTTGTCGAGCCAATTTCGAAAATATTACCGCTGAGCAGAATAATATTATTGCATTTCCAATATCGACCGCTAAAGAGTTGACTGTAGGCACATACCAAATAAAACTTGCACCGAGTTATTACAGCGAACATATACGCAGCAGTGGGTCATTTCTTATCCAATAATATAACGGACGTCTTTACGATCTGTCATCATTGTCTGTACCATCCAATGATCTCCAACTTATACGAGCACAAATAAAGAGTAGACATATCGAAAACGTACGTATTTAATATTTTTTTTTAGTTTTAAATATAAAGTGATAAATACGTGAAACCTGGATAGTTTTCCGGTTGGGCATTAATAAACATAAAATATGAAATATGTAAAATGTTATATATAAATATAACAAATAATGTAAATATTAATAAATAAATATACCATAAAATATGTAAGTATAAGATATACAAAAACCACTACCCAACATGGATCTAATGTACACTGATTTAAACATTGTACATGTGACGTTTAAAAATAGGTTTTTTTAAATAATGTTTATTACGGAGCCATGATAACATTTAATCATTCTACAGAAAATGTTGATACAGGACGCTTTCATGATTAATAACAATCCGTTGGATCTGTCATGTGGAAAGAATGACGGATGAGAGATTGACAAACCAGATAGGTATAAAATGCGAATGTTGATGGGTTTAGGTACCCGGGGAGACTATTGTCGACGTTTCACGGTCAAATTGCTCGGGTTTTCTGAGGGTGACAAGAGTATCCGAAAATGGCGCCTTTGTATCAAAAGATAATGAATGTGGAAGCTGGGCACGTGTGTCAGTTTCGTGGCATTTGGCACATATTACTTTCTGTATACCGCATAAGGAATTTGGCTTGAATATGTGCATATACATCCCGGATAAATGGAATAGTTTTTCTAGACGGATAAACAAGATATCAATTGCTAGGGAACGAATTTCTGACATGATGTTTCCTACATTATAAATTCATGGTTTGTATTACTATGTTCATATTGCAGCGCTCGTAAAAATAAGTGTCAAATGTATGGAGAGTTGCCAATTTTATTCTGAGTAAATATATTTTGTTATAACGTGAAGAAAGCGACAAGCATCATTTAAAAATTTACTGGCCAAGTGCAAGGGCTTTATATTTTGTAACTAGCTGCGCCGCGCGGTTTCACCCGCTTAAGTCCCAATCCCGCGGGAACTCCGGGATAAAAAGTAGCCTATATGTTATTCTGGGGCTTCAGCTACCTACATACCAAATTTCATCGTAATCGGCTTTGTAGTTTTTGCGTGAAAGAGTAACAAACATCCATACATCCATACATACAAACTTTCGCATTTATAATATTAATAGGATAATATAGATGCTCGACACGGGCAACATTTCCATGGTAAACATCTAATATGTCTGCATTTCGTGGTTTAGGTTTTTTGGTCTTCTGTTTTTTTAAATTATTCTGGTATCGATTTAAGTATTTCTATTTATTAGAATCGTTGACTAACACCCATAATACAAGTATACATAAAATTTGCTTACTTTGGGGTTATATTCATTTTGTGTTTTAGTTGTCCAGGGATTTATTTATTTTTCTCTTTTTTTGGGTTCCAAAAAGTCAAAAATTATTTAACTTACTTTCCTTAAAGCTTTTTGCTACGGAACTTGTTTAATATATATTTTTTATACAAGAGGAGGCAAACGAGCAAATCGTTCAACTGATGGAAAGTGATCATCGCCGCCCACGGACATCCGCAACACCAGGAGTATCACAGATGCGTTGCCGACCTATAAGGAATGAGTACACTCTTTTCTTGAAGGTCCCTAAGTCATAATTGTTTGGGAATACCGCCCTCAGTAACTGATTCCACAAAGGTGTTCTGCTAGGTAAAAAATGTCTTGGGAATCGCCCAGTTGTAGATTGCCACGCATCAAGATGATGGGCATGATGCTTTAAACTCTGTCGTTTGCAGCATATAATAATTATAATGTAACCAACTAAACTGTTCAGTGATAGCGTCGCTAGTGTGACGTTTATAGTTCCTTTTTTTTATGTTATAGGAAGGCAAACAAGCAGACGGATTTCCTGATGGTAAGAAATTCACGCCGCCTAGAGACACCAAAGATGGTAATGGTGCGTCGCCAACCTGAGGTCAGGATGATAGGCCTTGAGCAAAAGTAAGTTTACCGGCTACCTTACTCTCCGAACCGGAACACGTCATGACGTTATGGCGGCAGGAATAGGTGAGGGGGTGGTACCAATCCGGGCGAGTCGCTGCGAAACTCTACCACCTAGTCAGATGTCACGGTGTTAGTAACGGTGAGCCTATGTTTGCCTTTTTCGAGCTGCCTGGTAGGAAGGCAGATGGTCTATTCTGCATAGGAGCCCGGACCAACACGGGAGATTACAGCGGTTAATTAGTGTTACAACTGATTCGAAGTAATATTATGTAACAGATAATGCCACTGAAAATATCTATATCCCAATCTTCGGGTTGAATCTCAGTTTTCTTAGAATGTACAGACAATTAATATCATTCTTGGATTTCAATTCTCACGTTGTCTTATACCTGAAATGCCGAGAATAGAACGAGATCCCTACCTTCATAATTTCATAAAACTTAAAACTTTGTCAATTTATACAGGGCCGTCTCTAACAATACCAAGTTTTTAGTGAACATTTCGGTAGTCTAAATTGCCCATACGGGTCTTCGAATACTTTCCAATTATAAACGTTTTCTAAATAGTTTTAAACGGGTGTTTGCCTTATCTGTCGATTTTTGTTAATCAACAAAAAAGTAAATAAAATTTGAGTATAATTAAAATTTGGTTTGCCACACTATGGCACTGAAAACAAGTAAGTACGTTAAAAATAATATTTTTTCGGTTTTAGCGTTTATATATTTATAGTTTAAGATCCATTATAACAAATATTAACTTTTATGCGTTATTTAATAATAATCCGTAATGTATGTTATGTAATGTATAATATGTTCATAAATATCATATCATAAAATACGTCTACTTACCAAATTTTAGCTGTATTTGTTGTGAAATATCTACGGGACGACAGTGGCTTACGTTTTTGTTATTCACCTACCGTAAAAGGATTCCATTAAGTTTTGTAATTTTTCGTTAGGTTCACTCTTAAAGCTTGCGATATAAATATTGTACCCAAAATCTAAGATTCCATGGTTTTGACTGGCTTTTAGTAAGATGTTTATATAGAGAATTTCATCTTTAGTTCAACTTAATAATTAATTGGTGAGAGTACATTTTGACTCTTACTCTAATAGTTTAATATACATACCCGTCAACATCTTAATCAGATACGGCAAGTCAACTTTATTTTCTATTGGTGAAATTTGAGGTAAATTATCTTAACCAATGATACATTTTTTGAAAAACCGGTCCACTCAGTCAAAAAAAATATAATAAATCATTTTAATAATAGCCAACTCGTTGCTTCATTTACATCATCGATGTAGATAGTTAAATAACCAATGTAAGTGTAAATATCTAAACTACGTATTTTAAACCATAACCTTTCCTGGTAAATGAGAGTTTAGGGCCCCGGGTACGTGCCCGAGAGATAAAAACGAAACTGAGTGCAGGGCTGTCAATCGCAATGACGGTGACTTCATAATAGCCTCATAGTTTTTACTAAAGCTGGAAGCAGGCGTTGAGAAACTTTCCACTTTCAAAAATAATTAAGGTTTATGCTCTTAATGACACTTGTTCTATTTTCTTTTGCATTTCTTGCGTATATTTAACTGGACGGATGGAACAGTTTGTTTATTTTTTTTTTGTTGTATTACCCAGTTATTGTCAGCAGAATGTTCATATGAAAACACATTATTCATAGTTTGGACAGGACAGCTTTTTTTGGCTCAGCTGGTATCTAATAAATTCAAAATTATACCACTGACAGAGATTAATTAATTTTAAAGGATTTTTGGGGATTTAAAGACAAATTAAAAATTGTTTAATTTATTAGAAGACAGATTAAATTAAAATGTACACATCCCCTGTGTTCACAAAGATGACAATGCCGCGTTGTCAATCTGGTGTTAAGAAATGTTTTCAAATAAAATAAATACAACAACGGCAAGCACTGACTTGCGTATGGAGACAGGAATCAAGTCAATCCCAGTTCCGTGGAAGAATTATAATAAGTAAGGCGCAGGCGAACAATACCGGACTTGTCCACTTATCACATTTTGTTTTACCTATGAAAGTAAACATCTATACACTACCAAAAGAATTTCAATCAGTTCCGGCTCTTTCATGAATAGAAATTTCTTATTACACATAATTAGTCATTTCGCTTAAATTTAGATTAGGTCAGCCAATTTAAAAATAAAAGTAGAAAGTTTAAAAAGAATAAAAAGTGTAGAGCCAGAGCGCATAATTTAAATAGTAGTACTATACAAATTATATTATTATGACGTGAAACTTTATTAACGGGGTTTTGTTTTTGAAATAGATTACATTGGACTTATAAACAACGAGTACGAAATTACAAAAGGGACGAACTGCTTCAAATAACAGGATTAAAAAGTAAGTCTTTTTGTTTATCTGTTAGGTTAGTCATACTAGTTTGAAATTAAGTTTTACAATAAATTGAGAACGAATTTGTTTATTAAATTTTAAGGTATGCAGTTAATGACCCTCTTGCTTTAAACTTTTAATCTGTGGGTGATCATAGGAAGGGGAAATTTAGACGACCTTAATAATCAACAAAATTGTTTGCAATCGGAAGTTGTTAAATATGAGAAAACCACCAACAAACACTTATTATACGACTTGTACGATTTATATCACACTGCGGTATAAAAGTGTAACATTTTCATAATACTCCTGAAAACGGTATCTTCACTAAAATCATCACAGAAACACCCATCACTTCTTCAAAGACTTCCTGCTGTAAATGAGATTAATCAACAGAAAAAAATATGTAGAGCAAAACTTGACTAAGCAAATTCAAGAACAATGGTCAGAAAATCCTGGACTATAATTTCCAGTCATGTATGTACTGTATTTACTGAAAATAACGTCAATGATGACGAAGCTGATGCCGATGTTAAAGAATGCAATTTTTGTAAGCCCGTCCAACGAGACTTTGTATAATGACATATTTTTATTAGAGCATTTGATATAAATTTATTAAATGAAATTTAGTATTTTAAATTTATTATTTTAAATTTCATTTAAAATACAGACTTGTGCAACGTCATGACGTGTTCCGGTTCGGAGGGTAAGGTAGCCGGTAAACTTACTTTTGCTCGAGGCCTAACATCCCGGCCTCAGGTTGGCAACGCACCATTACCACCTTTGGTGTGTCTAGGCGGCGGGAATTTCTTACCATCAGGAAATCCGTCTGCTTGTTTGCCTTCCAATGTCATAAAAAAACTTTCATTTTTGAACAAACCAGATTTTCTTCTTTTACAAAAATAATGAAAAAGCAACCGGTCATTTATTTCATAAACATGAAACGTGTTTGTTCTTCTAAGTGGATTGCAAGTCCTTAAAGTCAGAACTATTACAAAACTATACTTGCTAAGTTTAAAGATTTCGCTCTCCTTTAATAAATAGTTTATTGGACAAGCCCGGTTTTGCCGTCTGCTTCTCAAGTAATGATTGAAGACGGTTTTTTGCAGTTTTACTGCTAGTATACTCTTAAATCTTAAGAGTAGGTAACTAAAATATAGCCACCAGACTTAATAGACGGGTTAAGTCATAGCCAAAGACATAGCCAAAATTTAACGTTTTTGATTTATAATCTATATATGGACAGATAATGCAATTTTTGATTGTTTATGGAATTAAGTTTATGTATCAACATGACGTATTCACTTAAATCCATAGACTAATTATTAATAATAATTACAATAATTAATAATGAGTCTTACTTAGGTAGTGGAAGTGTAGGAAAAAATTAAAACAAATTTTAATAGCCAGGGTCTTTAGTACTTGACTAGTAGTCTTTACACACACACAGGAGCATAAAATTTGGCACACTTATAGTTTATGTTTAGGAGAAGTTCAGAACGCTAATATTTTTCAATAATAATGATTATAAAGTACATTAAATCAACAAATAAAACATTACCCACACTACTATGCATTAGACACACACACAAACAAATATATTGATGATAACGATAAAAGATCACAGATGGCGCACTAAAAAGTTTGGAAACAAAGTAGTTGGTCTTGAGAAATGAAGATGGCGTTCTTATCAACAAGATATTGAAATTTATTATGGTCGAATTTAGACTAATGGGTGACCACTAGTTATATTTATTACTTTACTTACGCAGCTGCTGTTGACATGTTTTGCACTTAAGTAACAGTTTTCTTATGTTAAACTACCTTTTTCCGAATAAATAAGTTAAAAGGAGGAGATACATGTCAGACGTTCAAGGAATGATTGATTTCGTCCATTTATATTCACCAGAGACGAAGTAAACAAAGGTTTAAATATACTGCCTCAGTTCAGACAAAATGGGGCGGAATTATATTTATTTCTTGTAGTTCCAGGTGAAGGACATTGCTTGCTCAGGTGGAATTGAAAAAATCCTAATTTGTCTAAACATAAGTGCTGATCTCACATTGTTTCAAAATGGTCCCATATATATATCTCATCAACATCCCACAGGTCGTTTTTGAGTTTTACTTAACAATTAATGTTAATCGACATTAATTGTTAAGTAAAACTCAATGTCAGGCATTGCTTCGCAATCTATGTGAAATCCTACAAGATTAGCTAAATACTAATCTTTTAAGAAAGTACTGAGAAAAGTTCAATAATTCACAAAATACCCGCGTTAACGGGTTAGAAAGGAATTAAAAATGTCGCCACGGGACTTGAATCCTCAGTAGCTCAATTGGTTAGAGCATTCGTCGGCTTGAGACGAAAGGTTACAGGTTCAAATCCTGTCTGGGGCGAAATTTTTTCTTTCTTTAAAATTTATAGAATACACAAAATGTTTGTTATACATCATAATCTAAGAATAAATTAAAAATTTAAAACACTCTCGACACAAGAACTTAATTTCCCTTTAAAACGTAAAAATATCCGAGTATGTTGACAGACATTCGCGTCTTCTCCCCACTTTCACCCCCCACAACTTTTAAACGGCTCAACCAATTTTCATCAAACATGTCTAAGAACATTCGCACATAAGTTACCTTTAATACGAAAAACAACTGAATTGAAATCACTGCATCCGTTATGATGCCACAGACAGACAGACATGTCAAACTTATAACATCCCACTTTTTGTGTCGCGGGTTAAAAAAATATTTTATCACTTTACTTACTTTATTTACTTTAAATACGCTCCCACAAAAACGATAAACTTACGCTAACGGAGAATCAAATCATCAAAATATTTTAAATTTTGTTTTCGGAATTAAATTCAGTTCTCGCCGCGAATACAAAATTTAAGACAAACTCTTTGTGATGTTTCTGTTTATTATCAAATTCGCAATACACATCAAATATGATATAACTAAAACAGAACCTATTGTATTTAATATCAATAATAGATGCAACTTGAACTCCACGCCCATGTGGAAAATAATTGTTTCTGTCTCAAATTTTTGTTTTTTTATCTTTCTTTCTTTCTTTAGGTTTTGCCCTTCATACCATTAGTCAAGTAGAAATTTGCATCAAATGTTATACCAATTTTAATCAATTATAATTAGTCATCAGTCATAAGTCGTCAGTAAGTCATGTCAAAGTCTTGGGTAAAGCGGTGGTCTCATTACTCAAGCTCATGTAATGAGATTTGGCGGCAATGAGGAAATACTCAATACGTTAATTTCTTCATGATTATTTCAGTTGTGCACTTTCAATGAACAAAATTGTACAAAATGCCACCAAAATTGACTAATTTCACTCAATATCAACACGAAATTCAATAATTATGAAAAAACTTCGACCACCTTTTCTCTCGATGGCGCCGAAAACTGATTTTTATTTAACAACAACAAAAAAACAAAAATTTGAATTTGGAACAATAAACAAATTATCCATTAACTGAGACTAAAAACTTATAGTATATACCTACTCATATGTAAAAGTTTAACTACTTTTTAAGAGACTTGGAAAAAGGGTGGGGGGTTGAATCTCGAATATTAGTTTTTTTTTTATATAAGTTGATCGAAACTTTCGTCATTTCTGAACCATTTTTTTTATTTGAAAGAGTGTACCTTCGAAGTGGTCCACATATACCACCCGCTTGGATCTAAAGATAGGAGTTCAATACAATCGAAGATCACTCTTTTTGTGTCATAATTGAAATTGAAGTCAGATTTTTTTGTAGTATTACTTAAACTTTAATAAAACATATCAGTTAGCTGACACCTGAGAAATCATCTCCCAATGCCATTGGAGTCATATAACTGTAGGCTGTTATAACCACTAGGGCCCTGTAGTACCGGGCGACGAATAGGGCAACGGTATCCTCTGCCTGTCGTAAGAGGCGACTAAAAGAGGGTTGGGGCTGTGAGTCAACTGATCGGATTGTCAGTTGGCTTAAAAAGCAGCCCGGGACGTGAGGCAGCATAGCATGGTGTGACCCCATGCTGCTGTCGTCAAAGTGATGGCATCAGAAGGGGGAGGCTTCTGAGCGGATGAGCCTACGGGCAGGTGTAAGGGTGACAGCGGTGCGTTCTTCGGAGATCCCGCAGTCACCCGATACGCACAGAGGGCGGTCACCGAGTGGTTTTAGCCGGTAGAAGTCCAGCATAACCCGTCACTTCCCCCGAAAGTGACGGGTATCCATGAGGATTTCCACTCGTTAAAAAAAAAAAGGCTGTTATAACCACAACAGCAAAAATACTGAAATTTCGCAAAGTAGAATATATTTTATGCAATATTTTGAAATCGAGATGACGTAATGCAAGGCGAAAACTGACCCGTATATTTCCCATTTTGGCCGACGTGATATCTTATATATATATAAAAGAAAGTGGTGTTAGTTACACTATTTATAATTCACGAACGGCTGAACCGATTAGGCTGCAAATTGGTGGGGAGGTAGCTTAGAACCGGGAGAAGGACATAGGATACTTTTTATTCTGTTCAATTGCAAGGGAATTGGGAAAAACAACATTTTATTTTTTCCTATACAAACTGAATGGGCGGAACGAAGTTCGCGGGAACAGCTAGTCGTTATATAAAACATTCTAGGATTTTTATGGATTTCGCATTCTAATGTGTTACGTAGTAGTTAGGATAAATATAATTTGTCTGTTAAAACTACCAAAATTACATAAGGATGGTTTAGAACCGAAGCTGTTTATTCTTTTTTATTATTAGATACAAGAATATTTTTACGATAGCATTGGAAACATCGCTTACCGCACCTGCAATAAACATGGGAATTTTCAAATATCTAATACGTGTCTGACCTTGACACGTATTTAGTCTAAAAAGCTAATGTAAAAGAATCCAAAGCACATTTTCGCCTTTAAGAAAGTCAGAGAGAAGGAGCGAGAGGAAAACAATTTTTTAGTATAACCTGTGACATTAAATACTACTAAGTTAAAATTTTTGTTACGTGTTTATAACATGTTTATATTATAACGTTACAAGGATGTTCATCTAATTAAAATAGTATATATTACATTCTCCCCACGTTGGTCCGGACTCCTTTGCCGAATAGACCATCTACTTTCCTGCCAGGCAACTCGTAAAAGGCGAGCATAGGCTTACCGTCACTAACGCTGAGAGGTCTCGGTCTTTATATTTTTTATCAGAACAGAGCAAAGCGTTCGTCCAGGCTCTCTTGCAAAATAAACCATCTACCATTTGCCAGGCAGCTCGTAAAAGGGGAGATTGGCTTATCGTCACTAACACCTTGACATCCTACTAGGTGGTAAAGTTTGGTACCACCGCCTTACCTGTTCTTGTCGCCATTGGCGTATTCCAGTTAGGAGGGTAAGGTGGCAGGTAAACTTACTTTTGCTCGAGGTCTAACATCGGCCTAAGGTTGGCAACGCAACATTACCATCTATGGTGTCTCTATGTGGTGAATTTAAAAAAATCAGGAAATCCATCTGCTTGTTTGCCTTTAAATATTATATAGAAAAAATATAATTTTGCTATGTACAATACAAGTCTAGCTTAAAAGCTCAACTATATTATTTTTGATTCAAGTACGAAAGTGATTTCTCATCGGACGAAGCCACTAGCCAAGGCTAATTTGTTAGACCCGTACGTCCAAATATTCCGCAACTATTTTATAATTTAGCTGAAATTCAGTACACAACAGTTCCCGGTGTTGGTTCGGGCTCCTTTGCAGAATAAACCATCTGCCTTTCTGCTAGGCAGCTCATAAAAAGCGAGCATTGGCTTACTGTCACTAACACCATGACATCCTACTAGGTAGTAGAATTTCGCAGCAACTCGCCGGATTGGTACCACCGCCTTACCTATTCCTGCTGTCATAACGCCAATGCTTGCAGTTGACGTGTTCCGGTACGGTGGACAACGTAGTCGGTAACCTTACCATACTATCATCCCGGCTTTAGGTTGGCAACGCACCATTATCACCTTTGATGTCTTTGGGCGCCGTGAATTTCTCACCATCAGGAAATCCGTCTGCTTGTTTGCTCTCCATTATCATAAAAAAATCACAAAATGGCGCTAGGACAAAATGCTATTTGTTATTCAGATACAAGTATATTTTGGGCTTTGTAAATTTCGTAAGGTCAAACCACAGAGGAGTTATTCGATAAAATCTTTAAACCGCTTCAAACTATAACAAAATTATAATAAACCGATATTTTATTATGATTACGAGTTATTTGAGAATTTTTCTTTATAAGTTAGTACATGCAACTTTTGGAAAATAAAACCGAATTTAAAATAAAATTATCATTTGGTTTTGATAGAAGATAATATTGATTCTAGTTTATTGTTAACTATCGGCCCGCTCCGGCTTTGCGCTGGTATCAAATATAGATGTAAACCTTCCTCTTCAATCACTTTGTCTATTAAAAAAGCCGAAACAAAATCCGTTACGTAGTTTTAAAAATTAAAGCGTACAAAGGGACAGAGGAAACGACTTTGTTTTATACTATGTAGTGATTAGCCAACCCGGTGAGCTTTGTACCGTTTGACATTAACCGATATGTAACAGTCTGTATGGAAAAATATTAAGTAATGTTTTCCCATTTTCCCTGCATTTTTCCGGTTTTTACACTTCATAAAGACCTTCTTCTGACAGTAATTGGTTATTGTCAGAAGAAGGTTCAGAATACAACAAAAAAGAATTAGCAAAAATTGGTCCAAAAATTGGTCCATCCGTGCAATCGTTTAAGCATTATTATTGAAAAATATTAGCGTTCTGCACTTCTCCTACACATAAACTATACGTGTGCCAAATTTCATACTACTCCGTCAGCGCAATTTTCTTAAAAGGGTCCAAAGTTTTTGCTTCACGTATTAATACATAGATTTAAAAATGTTGGTTGACTTGCAACATTCCTAGTACGTTTTGACGATACCTTTACTCGCTAACTAATTACGTGTGAAAGATAAATCCCATTCCAAACTTTACGCAAAATAAACACAGCGACCGGCATTGTGTTACGGCTTTTAACAAATGGCCAGTTCCTATATTCAACAAACGAGTCGTTTTGATTACTGATGACAGTATTTTATACGATTATTTAAATTACTAACAACGGTCGCTGGTTTTCGACAGTTATTTCTGAACATTTTTTGAAAATATGAGTAACGCTCCGTTATCTTTGATAATCGATTGGTCAAACGTACGGATTACGTTCCGTTGATTATAGTAACCGGGCATTCGTAGGATATTAAAGTTAAATATCAGTTTAGATGGATATCAGGTAAAGAAATGTAATGCATTTTTTTATATATAATATTGAAAGGCAAACAAGCAGACGGATTTCCTGATGGTAAGAAATTCCCATCGCTTAGAGACACCAAAGGTGGTAATGGTGCGTTGCCAACCTGAGGCCGGGATGTAAGGCCTCGAGCAAAAGTCAGTTTACCGGCTACCTTACCCTCCAACCGGAACACGTCATGACGTTATGGCGGCAGGAATAGGTAAGGCGGTGGTACCAATCCGGGTGAGTGAAAACATCACTTAATCAGGGGTGAGTCGCTTTTCTAATTACAAAATTAAACTGAGCCTGCATCTAGTCTAGCCCGGAGAGACCACAACGACTACCTCATGGATCCGCCTTGCTGGCCCAAGTAATTAAATAGTCATCTGTTCACGACTTATTTATTAGCGGCTCGACTTCTTACTCTTGCATAAATAAGTATTTCGATTCGATCGATGAACAGTGTGCCTAGTGTGAGTTTTTGAAATGATTTACTTTACTATCGCGTTTATTTTTAACGACCTTGTTGTATGGAGTTATTGTCAGCGCCTCTAGCGGACAGTCGAAACAATTAATTTATTCCATACACTTGGATCGTCCAAACGCAAACGCTGTAGTAAAGTAAATTCGTGCGAAACTCACACTCAGCACACAGAACAGTGACCACCTCGTTGGTCGAGTGGCTAGCGTACACACCTAACTACACTGACCAAACGCGAGGCTCGGGTTCGCGACGAGGGCATACATTTGTGTGATAAACAATTAGATGTCTGCATGTCCGGACCTGGGTGGGTTCAGTCTTCTGGTAATGATTTAAGTATTTTCTCTGTATTAGAGAATACATACATATCTTCACGCCAAGTCCCTTACGGGGTAGGCAGAGAGTATCGAGTGCCAGACCTCACGATCCTGACAAACCTGTCTTGCTCCCTTCACATTCATTACCCTTTTCATACAAACACGCCGGTTTCGGAGACTCTTGACACCACCCTCGGATAATATCCGATTGATCTGATCGTGAAATGTCAGCCTTGGTCTCCCCGGGTACCTACATCCATCCACATTCGCATTGTATATCTGCTTTGTCAATCTTTCATCTGTCATTCTTTTCACATGCCCGAACCAGCGGAGCATGCCCTTTCGCATTTTAACACCAACACTTTCTTTCGATCCCACTCTTTCTCGGATCTCACTGTTACGAATGCGGTCAGCGAGCGTTACACCACAGATTTTCCGTAGTGCTCTCATTTCGACCGTATTTATCCTACTTTCATGATCTTTCTGACATACCCAACTCTTCCATACAATAACGTTGGGATAAGCACAGAATTATGCAAAGTATTAGAGAATCTTTGACTTAAACCCATAACAGAACCATATTTGCTTACTTTGGGGTTATATTCAATTTGTTTAACACGTCCGGGAATGTATGTTTATGTAATGACAGCAAGGAAGCAATTATACGGACATGTAGCCATAAAACTATTCTACCTGATTAAGGTCAATTTATTTATTACAAGCTCAGTATGGCAAAAAACATAGAGACCTTTATAGAAGCGGGAATCTCGATGACCAGCAATTGTAGTTTATAGATACTTTGTGTTGCAAATATCTATCAAGTAGTCCATTTTCAAGTACGCCAGTTTCACGTTTTAAAAAAATATACTTTTTAAACACTTCTTTAAATAACTTTAAATTTTTCTTTCTTCCCTAGCTATCTAACATCCAACTCCAATCCAGTATTTCAATATATAGTAAGTAAGTATCTTCACGCCTATATCCCTGATGGGGTAGGCAGAGGCACAACCAATGCACCCGCGACTAGCCGAATACACTAAGTCCTACAATGTGATAGGTAGCAAGCCTATCGCTAACCGAGCACATTATTATTTTTTTTAGAAAATTAAAAATGTACGTTTTATAATTTTTTAATGCCCGACCCGGGGATCGAACCCAGGATCTCAAGAAGTCAAGTCCGACGTCGGACGTCGACGGCGATCTTAAATTATTCAATATATTATTATATTACTAGCAGTGCTCAAAGTTTCACTCGTACGTCGTGGGCTACGACTGGTAGCGTAAAATCAAATGATCCGTTAGTCGTTACCCTTATCTTTTGTGTTCCATCAAAAACAAATTAATCACTACATAGTATAAAACAAATGTGTGCGTGTACTAGCGTACACTCGTAAGAAGTGAAGAAGTGAAACTTCTTTATGACGTTATTTTTCAAAAAATAATTTACTATATGCAACTTTACAGAAATTGGTTAAATAAAGTTTATTGCCAATCCCTACTCCGCTGGAGAAAGTATACTTCGAATCACGCGTGCTAGGGATAAGAACAAAGATGGCGCGTAACGGAAAAATGTGACACGTAACGAAAAAATGTTACACTAATTTGTTTTCCAACCCCGATAAAGAAGTTTCACTTCAACAAAGTCACTTCCTCTATCCATTTGTCCCTTTGTATGCTTAAACCTTTAAAACTGCGCAACAGATTTTGATGCGGTTTTTTTATAGATAAAGTGTATGAAGAGAAAAGTTTATTTTCTTCGCGATAAATTAATTATAAAACTCGTAAACTTTTATAAAGTGTCCATCAACGGAGTGCATAAAGTATGGGGTGTGTGTGTGTGGTGGGTGGAGAGCAAAATGGTTGATTGACATAGTTTTGTTTGTTTCCGCTAAAAATAAATGAAAGAGCTAGTTAGTTATATATCAATAACCTATGCCCGCGGTTTCACTCAAATTAAAAATGTTTTTGATGAGACATGGTTTACATTGATCTGAGATCAGATCTACAGCATCAGTAACATCTACAGTATCTATATACATATCTTCACGCTAAGTCCCTGACTTTGGTCACATTTTATTTCTGTACGACTATACTATCTCGATAGTCCCAAGTTTTCGATTTAAATCCTTGTCTCGAGTGACATAAATAGTATAAAAATATATTTTTAATTCGGATACACAATACAACTAGCTCTTGTGTCATGTCCAAATAATTCTAAAAACTACCACCAAATCGGAACGCGACCACCCTGAATATATAAGCGAAAGATACTCTTGTATTTTAATTATAAAAATACTACTACAAAATGCACTTACCTATAATACATTAAAATTACAACAATATTGCCAGTACAGCCAACTACCGCTAAAATAATATACAGCACACCCAAAGTGAAATGCACCGCTGGATCAGGAGGGGGAAACTGCAGCCAGTGTTCGTTAATCATCAGGATATAATCATCACTAAACATCCCATATTGCCGCCATAAATGTAAGGGATATCTTTTCTTGAACTTAGCAAACGACGACTCTATGTTGTCTTTCTTCTCATTCGGGATGTCCACCGCCTCAAATTCAACTGGACTTCTTTCTATCCTCGTCTGATTACATTTCTCTGTTAAATAAAGATCTCTTCTACGCTTCTTCCAAAGTTTCAGACTATTGCACTTTACATCACACTTAAAACATTTACAAGTCTGTTTGTAAATTAAATCATGTAAAACAAAACGGAGCGAACATAAGTCTTTGCTTTCGTTTGTCAACGAATCCACAAAAATACACTTTATTGGCAACAAAATTACAATAAGAATAATATTTGCTATTTGTGACATAACTAAAATAGATCGAGATTTTCGAGAGCTTCGCACACAGCCGGCCCCGACGGCGCCCGGGACTAAATAACAAATTCGAAGCGCTTTCCTGAAATGAGAGATTCTACAGGTTTCATGATGTTTGGTTTTACGTCGCCGATTCCGATGTTAATTTGTAATTAGCAAAGAACTACCTGTTTACAAAGCGAACTCCAATGCTTATTTGTTTATAATCAGTTTGTTTGCAAAATGTCACAAGTTTACAGAGATGTGCAGATTACAAATTTCAATTAACTAGACATTATTAAATAGAAATCAAGGTAGATTAGGTCGACTAAAAAAACACCGAAGTGTTTTACGTGCGTACTTGTTTACAACAAAATTCTTGAAAGTGTTAAAAAATTATCGGAAATAAATTTTAAAATTGTGTCAAAAATACTCTAACGATAAAAGCTTATTATAAGATTGAGGAATATTTTACCGACAGTTCAGTTTAGACAACATGTTAAATTTTAATATAACAGGGTTTCATAATTAAATTCAGTTATTTCAATGTTACTCACCATTTTTGTATTGACATTTTTATTTTGTTTTTGACTATATCAATTTTTACTTATAAAAATATAATGTTAAAAACATTATATTTTTATAATTTTTGTTATGTTATTATTCAGTAAGGCATTACTGACTTTTAAAAAATGTACTCAGATACTTATTTTGAATAAAAAAAAGTCTTTAAAGTAAATCTCCAAAACGGTTATTTTATAAAAAAAATGTTTTTATTTAGTTTCCAAACGGCCTGTATCGGCTATCAAATAGGTATTTTGAATTCATTGAGCAATGTGTCGGGGAATTTTATTTAATAAGTATGACTTCTCGCTTTATCTCATGAAAAAATACGAAGCGTGAATAAATATTTTCTTAGAACGGTAAACTTTACATAAATATCTATAAAAGAAAATGGTATTAGCTACACTTTTTATAACTCAAAAATGGATGAACCGATTAGGCTGAAAATTGGTGGGGAGGTAGCTTAGAACCGAGAGAAGGACATGGAATAGTTTTTATCCTGTTAGATTGTAAAAAAACTAGGAAAAACAACATTTTAATTTTTCCCATACATCCTGAACGGGCGGAACAAAGTTCGCGAGAACAGCTAGTTACGTATAAAGTCTAAATAGTCACATACTATCACAAAAGCCCTCTAAAGCAGGGGTTGGCAAATTCTTTTGACCGCGGGCCAGTAAATTAAAAAAAATCTAGTGGCGGGCCAGTAAATTAAAATTAATCTTGTGGCGGGCCGGTTAATTAAAACACCTTAAATAGCAGTAAATATTACGATTATAAAACGTTTTATAAAGATAACATAATGGCATTTTTTTATTTTACAATCCTTTATTAAAACAAAATCTATTCATGAAGTCTTAACATATGAAATACGAAATATATATGTTTGAAGTATCGATTCAGTATCTTGATTGTTCAAATTTCAATAGTCTTTTAACATTTCGACCATTAATTTTTCATATTTTTTTCTTAAAAAAACCTTCGGCGAGCCGGATTAAAACCTCTCACGGGCTGCATCCGGCCCGTGGGCCGTAATTTGCCCACCACTGCTCTAAAGTGTACCTGTGAAGCTGGCGCTAATAAGCCCGTGTTTTCACTTGTTTTTACAATATTTTAACATATTTTTATGACGTAGACAAGTTATATATACCGATATAATAGTGAAAAATAAATTATAAAATCAGCTAATTACTAAATTGAAAAAAAAAATTTTTTTAGTCACAGATTTTTTTTTCATTTTTTTAATAATTGGACTTGTTTTATAACAAAATAAACTATTTTATCTCCCGTCAACACATTCCGGCTCTTTACTATTTCGGAAATATAGCGCACAAGTTTTAGGACAACTTCGCTAACGTTGGTCTGTGGATTCCAATTTCCTTTTCAACAAATATCCTACTTTTATTCCTCGGAGTACTTGAGTGAGCTCAGGAAACATGTTTTATATGTTTAAGAAAGATGAACGATTTATTTTTGGTTTTGATATAACTCTTGACAATTTTGAACTAATTTTACTATATATATACATACATATCTTCACGCCAAGACCCTTACATGGTAGGCAGAGAGTATCGAGTGCCAGACATTACGATCCTGACAAACCTGTCTTGCTTCCTTCACATTCAATTTTACTATGATTTACTATAGTAAAGAATTTGGTGGATGGTGCTAGTTTTTTTTATAAGTCTTTGATTTGATTTTATTGATGGTTAATAAATTTTAGTGCAGAAGTAACTTCATAAGGAACTTCAAAACATAGAAAAATAACAAAGGAACTAATTTTACAACTACTTACAGGTAAACTCGAATAAATTTAAAAAAATTTGAATTAAACTGAATAGATCGAAAGAATAATGTCAGATTTTTTTATATCTAATTTACAATAGTTATGGATTGGTTATGTTAAATAGCTTCTGTGATCTAGCGGTGCGGCGTTGGACTTGACTTTACGAGGTCCGGGATCGATTTGGGTTCGGGTTTGATTTCGGATTCGGGCAACTAAAAGAAAATATTTTTTTCTAATTTTATTTTAAAAACAGCATTGCCCGGAATTGGATATGTGCTCGATTGCACCTATTACATTGTCTTCTAGTCAGGACTTAGTCTTCGGCTAGTTGTGGGTGTCTTTTTTTGTACCTCTATCTACTTCTTTGGGGATGATGATACCTTTACTTTTTTATGTATTAACATACATACTTACATTTCTTTAAGCAACGTCCCTTACGGGGTAGGCAGAGAGTATCGAGTGCAAAACCTCACGATCCTGGCAGACATGCCTGGCTTCCTACACATTAATTACGCTTTTCATACAATCACGCCGGTTTAGGAAACTCTTGACACCACCTTCGGATAGCACCCGAGCGATTTGATCCTACATCCATCCACATTTGCATTGTAAATCTGCTTTGTCAATCTTTCATATGTCATTCGTTCTACATGTCCGAACTCATCCGAATCCTACTCACTTTCGGCGTAACACAACAGATTTTCAATATGTTAATAAATTAAATGAAATATTAGAAATAATTAATGTTCCAAAATATTGTCTAAACTTGGACTCAAATAAGAAAAGTGTAAATTAGTACACTATATTGCGCACTAATACTTATAATATTAGATACAATTATACCTAAAATATTGTAAGATATGTAACAAAAGTGGTTATACAGATTCGAAGCAAGATATAGCACGAACACATATTGTTTGTAACATGTTTGTGCTGACTCAGGTGAATTACGTTCCATTTCAAAGAAAATGTATTGTATTTTGTAGTCTTTCATTTTATTGCTTACTAGGAAAAATACAACAAAGGCCAAAGAATAGACACACGCTTGATTAGTAATAAATACGAAATAATAATACGAAGTATCTCTATCTAATTTGTGATAATAATTGCTTTAATACCAAGTAAGTACCTCTTAACAAATTGGATCGTCTTATTTTATGATATTGGAAGGCGAACAAGCAGACGGATTTTCTGATGGCAAGAAATTAACGCCGCCTAGAGACACCAAAGGTGGTAATGGTGTATTGCCAACCCGAGGCCGGGATGTAAGGCCTCGAGCAAAAGTAAGTTTACCGGCAACCTTACCCTACAAACCGGAACACGACATAAAGTTAGGGCGGCAGTAGGTATTAGGTTAAAGGTGGTGGTACCAATCCGGTTGAGTCGCTGCGAAACTCTACCACCTAGTCAGATGTCACGGTGTTAGTGACGGTAAGCCTATGCTCACCTGATCTATTCTGCAAATTAGCCCGGATCAACACCAGGAGTCTTCTACTCAATAACTACATTTGATTTCCTGTCTGCATATTTTATTTCCTATGATCGTGTCTCCTACTTTACATCGAAACTTTAATGGCTTCCTATGCGTCAGTGTCGAGAATTAATGATGTTGTGTATTCTTCTTCTATGCTGTATGTTCCGACCCTCCCCACATACCTATAGGGCTTGTTTGAGTGTCAGAGCACGGCACATTCTTGTGACTTACATACAAATGACCTTTCCCTGAATGTGCCCTTTTGTCACACTGATTTTTAGAGAAATCCTTTATACATAACGCTCTTAGGGTCTGGAATATTCTCTCTGTTGATAACAGGAATTCTCCCTTATATAGTCAACTATAAACCTCATTTTTTTAATAACATAGATGTGAAACTTTGTTAAGGTTAAAACAATTAAGATATACATTTTGTATTTCTTTATTGGCCAAGATCATATTGCTCGGATATTATCCGAGGGTGGTGTCATGAATCTCCGAAACCAGTGTGTTTGTATGCATAGGGTAATGAATATGAATGAAGCCAGAAAGGTCTGCAAGATACTGTCTACCTACCTCGCAAGAGACTTAGCGTGAAGATATGTATGTATTTTTATTTAAGATGTGATTTCACCAAATACACACACTTGTAAAATTATATAGAAATAAATAAATATTTTAGATATTTTAAATTAATGTGTGTTTGCTCAAACGTCAGAACTGTTAATCCAATGTTAGTAAAAACCTTTTTAGAAGAATATACCTCAACTGCTTTGTTCCCAAGGAGCTCGTAAAAGGCGAGTGTTTGTTCCTTTAAAACTAACACCTTGACTCAGATGACTCATCCGGATTGACATCAATCATCGTCTTACGTCATATTCATGACTTCATCATTTCAGTGCTCGTCAATTTCATGTGTCAAACTGGAAGTTAGGTTAGGTGTAAGAGACAGCCTCTGGTTGGTAATGTTTTATTACCAGATTTGGTGTAGAGGACGTTGCGTCGAAAAGTACGTCACAAATAAGATTTGAATACGGATAGTATTCAGAAAAATACCCCGATCGTTAGTAAATTTGGCACACAAATAATCTATATACCTACAAAACCTTTTGTCAGTTGTTTATCCCAGTTTATGTTAGGAAATTTATTATTCAACAGTACCTCAATCAACTAATCAACTAGAACCAAATTTGGCTCTTGGATACTCGACGAGTAAAGGTAGAAATACAAACCACTTTTATTCCAATCGCTTAAAAGGTTCCTCTAGAAGAGGTTGAAATAGCTAAGTAGACTTTTTAGCGGCTTTTCAATTTAAATAACAAAGAAACAAAGTTTGCAGGATTGAATATGTATTCAATTGGTGATAGTATTACCCGTGTTGGTCCGGGCTCCTTTGCAGAAAAGACCATCTGCCTTCCTGCCAGGCAGCTCGTAAAAGGCGAGCATGCTTACCGTGTGTAACACCGTGACATCTGACTAGGTGGTAGAATTTCGCAGCGACTCGCCCGGATTGGTACCACTGCTTTACCTATTCCTGCCGCCATAACGTCAGTGCTTGCTGTTGACGTGTTCCGGTTCAAAGGGTAAGGTAGCTGGTAAACTTACTTTTGCTCGAGGCCTAACATCCCGGTCTCAGGTTGGCAACGCACCATTACCACCTTTGTTGTCTCTAGGCGGGGTAAATTTCTTACCATTAGGAAATCGGTTACTTGTTTTTCTTCCATTACTATAAAAAATAAGCCACCACCGGTCACATTGAGATTTATGTGCTCTGCGTACCTCTTCGGAGACATGGAAATGAAGATACTTTTTTTAGTGGAGCATCATTGTGACTTCTTCCAAATGAAAACCCAGTTTAATGTTGTCTTTTTCCCAGTTATTTTATTGAGGATTCAAAAAAAAAAGTGGTTTGTGTTTCTTGTTTATTATTTCATTTGTAGCACAAAGATACATGAAATAAGACCAGTGTAGTTAGAAAGAAATAAAAGGTGTGCTAAGATAGTCGTAAAAACAAGAATGGTTAATACCACGGAACAGGCACAGGAGGTTAATACCAAAATATCTAAAAATCAGTCTAGTTTGGGTAAATTCTAATAAAATAATTAAATTTGCAATTTCTAGCCAAATGTTTCATTTTAAGCCTTTATTGAATTTTATCAAAAAAATGATCTGCTGAACAGTATCTAGAAGATGTTTAACAAGATACAACTTATATAGGCGATTATTTTTGGCGTAAAGTGCAAACTAAAACATTTTATTCGGATTTAATTATGGATTTACGCAAAGTAACGCCATTTTTTAGGAATTAATTTTGTGTAATCAAAAACAAAGAAAGTTTGAAAGGAAAACGTATAAAAGATTTTTAAATTTCACATTTGACCGGATGTGAACCTACACTTTTAATGTAACATAGCTACACAGTTATGCACAATACCATTAAAAAAGATCTACATTTCATAATGATAATTTTTTTTATTCAAATTTTTGATATTTTATTTTCTGCACTTTTCTTGTGCTTGCGATTAATTCACACATTCAGACGATAGCTTCAAATCCTGTCTGATATGTTTTTTTCTTTCTTTAAAAACGATGGAAATTTACCCAAGCATATTAGTATTACAGTAGTGAGTATAAGTGTATTATTTTCCACGTGTTGACCCTGGTCTGTTGATTACTAAAGACCATCTATTTTCCTGCCTGTCGCTTCCAAGATGTGTGCACAGGTTCTACCGCCAGGTACGTTGCAAAGTTTTGGTAAAGCTTTTAACCCTCGATGTAAAACATGTGTGTGTTGTTGTCTGTCTGTGGCATCATTACTTTTAAACATTTTTTACTGGAAGTTGACGCGGTCGGATGGGTTCTTAAGTACGTTACATAATTTGGAGGGGGTAATTGTTTTTTTTTAATTTTGATCTTTTTTTCCATGTGGAGATTATATGGTAGAATATCCTGGTATCTAAACTGGTTCCCACGGGAGAGTTAAATAACTTTAATGCCGTCACCGTAGCCGCGGGCAATATCCGTAACATTGTAAAAATTTAGACCATAAATAACCATTATTATTATTCTTCGTGAATGTTACGTGAATTTAACCTAGAATAAAGGATATGAAAATACCTTAAAATGTATTTATAAGTAACATCTCTATAGAGTTACGGATACGGGGTACCTTTCATCATGGCAGGTAGCTGTGAAGTGGGCGCTTGAAAACGGTGCGACTGTTCATTTCAAACATTTCAGGTCATTTTTCAGTAGACTTTTAGTTGGAATAATTCGTAGGCTTCTGCGGGAAGTGTTTACGTTGATACTAAGGACAGTAATTTTTGAATTAAAAACTTCTTTAGCAGCGTTGCGCACTGTTTTTGGAATGGGTAAAAACTTCTAAACTCGCGTCAGGACACGTGACCTGATATTTCGTAAGACGGCGCAGGGCCCTTGCGCGAATGTTAG
>NJDD01000393.1:93486-105436 GCA_002245505.1 Calephelis nemesis
TGTTCATTTGACGCAAAATAAAGCAATGCATTTTTGCCTTCTACTTCACCAGTTACCGGAACCATGGCAACACTTGCAAATATTTTAACGCCTCGGGTAACAGGGTATCTAGCGATCCTCCACTCACAGTTCCCATCAAATAGTAGTTGTAGATAACTGTACAAACAGACAGCGCGTGTGCTACTTAAATATACCTCTGAGTATCTGCGGCAATCAGGGCCGTCTTAGATTATGCTGGGGCCCTTGGGCACACAAAAACTTGGGGCACTTATGGAATATAAAGAAGTCAAACTTTACAATTTTTTTCACTATGATTTTTTTACTATCAATTACATTATTTCATTACAGTATGTCATTAATAATATTGGTATGCTGCTGTTTTTTTTCATGATAACGATAGTAGTTTCTTTCAGGATTTCTATTGAGCAACATCTTCTATTAAATCTTCAAACTCAATTTTCTAAAGAATGTCACTTTCTATGCTCATAATTATTGTCAAGTTACTTAGTCGTTCTTATGTTGCGAATTTTAATGCTCAAGAATTAGGACAATGAAAAAACGTAATGCACCCAGCCAAAATATTTTAAGGTTAAAAGTGAGTGAAATAGTCGACCCTAGGGGCCCTCTGAATATGGGGGCCCTGGGCACTGGCCCCGTGTGCCCTTATAGTAAAGACGGTATTGGCGGCAATAGGTATAACCGCTACTTCTGCCCCAAGCTCACAATGGGACAAGCAAGATAGCTCTCGTTCTAGACTGCCTAGGCTATCCAGCCGTTAGTTACTATACGAAGGCCGAAAGAAACTAGCACCGCCAGTTCGTGACGCCAAATCTATCTTCTATTTAATTCTAAAATATAATAAAAACTCGCGGCATACGTTCATAATGTTATGTGTTCGAAGTGCATTAGTTTAATTGATTTCTCTTTTACATATTAGGGAAACTGTTGCGAAATCAAATTAAGTAGGTTAGGTATCAAGTTGATGAGACCTCTTAAGCTGGAAACGAGGTCGCAGCATATTTTTTTCCTTATTTGGCAATATTCCAATTGCGTCTGATAGTGGAGTCAATCCCTAGTTTCCCTTATAATCACGGAAAGCATCACAAATTGTTATAAAAAATTTGGATTTTGGTTCTGCATAGCTCTCTACTTCAAAGTTGACCCTGCGCTGTTGTTGGTTTTTGTTATGGGGTCACTTCTTTCGGGGGTATCTATATTTCTTTCCATTAATATGTAATATATTAGATGGATCGAATATTTTTAGGAAACTTTTGTTCTATAGAGTTTTTTCTGATAGTAAATATCTTTTGATTTATCCGCCAGTGAAAGTTTCAAATTTCAAATAATAACATCACGTTTTACAGTTCAAAACAACAATTTGAACACCAGGTATTTTATTAAAAAAAACAAATAAAATCATTGACTTATGGTGGCTGTATACCCCCTACAAATAAAAATAATAGCTTAATGAAGGTTGATTATTATATGTCGAATGCAAAAATAAAACACACTATTTTCGTCAAAACTAACTTGACTACTTTGTGCTTAAACTTTATTAAAATTAAAATAATTCTCATTTCCCTCGGCCATCGCTTCAAGCCTAAACGGATGGATATGTTTTCCATTTTTTTGTGTTAGATAATTAGCAAAAGGTTCTTATGAAAAAAAATTAGGAAAATTGCTGGGAATAATAATGGTTTAATCCATGCAAATGTAAATCTAAACAATAAAATGTAATACAAATGTACATACTCTAATAAAGTCAAGAGATACGCCGATAAATCTCACGACTCTGGCAGGGCTGTCTAAATAGGATAGCAAAATTTAGTTCTCTTAAAATAAGATCGATCGATTTACGAGTGAGTAAAGTTTACAATTGCGCCAAAAAATTAAGCCAGCTAAACTATATTCGCGTGATCATTGCGTCGCGCCTGAACGGAGTGACCAATTTTGCAAAATTTTTAGTTATTGTCAGGTGAAGGTTCTTTTAAAAAGAAAAACAATGAAAATTGCAAGAAATAAACAGTCCAGTAAAAGGTTAGTATCTGCTTATGATAAAGGATACGCCGGAATGGCTAGTAAAATATAGAAATACAAAAAGAGGTGGCATTAAAAGTCCATTGAAATATAGCCTCAGCAGAACTTAAATATTTTTTTTATAAAAATCTTTGCTGCTTACCAAATTTATGCAGTTAAGCCGAATATCGCCTCTTTTAACTGGGCTATGAAAATATGGAAGTAGTCGAAAACATGTTTTCCGGCTTACCTAATGGATATCTTTGTTTTTATCACCTATCATATCTCATAAATTACATTCGACGTAAGATCTGATTACTTCCCAATTCTTGTTTGAAGTTACGCCTGACGCAGGAATAAGCAAAAACAATTAATTTAATATTTTAAATATAAAAAGATGAAATATGTAAAATAATATAATAAACACACAGCTTAGAAATAAAATAATGTTTTTAGAGCAGGAACAATTTTTAAACAATTTATCTTTGTTGATAACTGCGACATCTGTTACTATTTAAATACAATAAATTCTTTAGACTCACAAACTTTACATGCATGGTAAGATGGAAATGAAGAAAACTTTACTCAGATGGCGTATTTATCAATTTTACGCGTTGTGCAATTCTTGGTTCTGTAGTTTGTAAACACTTTCGCAGATGGCACCACATAGCTTTAGTACAAGACAACCAAGCAAGCCAAATTTCCAATACTTTTGAACATTACACAATAGGTACTTAAAACACAAAGTAGTTAGAGATACTACGTACCGTATAAGATAAAAGTTCCTATCCACGTAATTACGCTTTATAGAGGTTACTCAGTATTTGAATACATTTTGTAGAGTAAGCACGTCATATTAAACGTACCTACAAGTCGACATAGATCAGAATTAAAATTTGTTTCAGAAGCATCCTGCACTTTTTACAATAAAAACTGACTGCACTTTTATAATTATTTCTATGGATTCCTTCAACTATTTCTATATAGTTTACAGTGTATGTTAATTTTTTCCAAATTCTATGTACTTAGAACTTACTGAAAGGAAGGAAATTTGCTCAAAAGTCAATATTCAATACCTATCAAGTTGCCAATAAATGTCCACGCTAAATGTATAGTGACAAAGAAAACTACGTAAATACCACTCAATACGTAATACTACGGCGTAGCAATGCATTACCTTTTTAAATCTCTTTATTCTATAATATTACTAGCTGTCCGTTCCGGCTTCGCTCGGATGGTAATTTTTTTACCATAAATTGAAATATAAACTATCCTATCTCTCAAGTTGGATCGAACTGCACATGGTGTGCGAATTTTATTACAATCGGTTAAGTGGTTTAGGAGTCCATTGAGGACAAACAACAAACACGAGATTTATATATATTAAGGTATATCTTCTTATTATCTTATCTTATAGCGTAAAAAAGTTAAAGCGGATTATTGGGGTACAAGGCATTTTAGGCTTTGTGTGTGGATACTATGAGATCCAAAAGCCGATGGCGAAATTTCCCATTCAAATTGTACTTAAGCTCAATAGGCACTGACCGGTCATATATGTAAGAAACATATTTTCTCCAAATCTTTTCATCTTTAGTGGAAATTAAATATATATATATCCTTTTGCCAAGTCTCTGGTGAGGTTCCTGCCTGGTTTCCTCCACATTCGTTACAAACACACCGGTTTCGGGGTGTCTTGGCACAACGTTCGGATGATTCTCGTTTCAAAATCGGGAAATTTTGAAACATTCAGTTTCAAACACGAAGTTGCCGGGTCGACTAGTTACGTATAAAAATATTGTGTTGCTTTTGTATTAGCGACGTAATTCTTCTCGTACAAATGAACATTGCAAGATCATACTAATTGATAACCAATGCTTTAAATAATATTATAAAGAATCGAAATAGATAAAATAAACACTCGGATTCAATAATACAGAAGTTATTACATAAATAGCTGTCCCTAAAAAGGAACCGGATACCCGTCGGGTGTAATTTAACCCTTTGAAAAACGTCAATACACAAACATAAATACATAAATAAAAAAGATACATTTGAGAGCCACAGCGTGAATCCATTTGCACTTTTTTCAGCTTACGAGACCACTCAGGCGAGTGGATCAACCTTTCGTCCTTTAAATGAATTTACTGGATTTAATTCCAGTATTTTACGAGTACTGCTCTTTTTATTAACACGCCGATTTTTGTCTTTTTTTAAGAGATTGAATCGCAGATAAGCACACGGGTTTTCAACAGTACAATAATTGGTAATGATATGCAATACCGTCTTTGCCATAAGGGCACACGAGGCCAGTGCCCAGGGCCCCTATACTCAGAGGGCCCTGAAGGATGTCTATTTCACTTACTTTTAACCTTAAAATATTTTGGTTGGGTTGATTTAATAAAAAATTTTGCTCAACAGAAATCCCGAAAAAAAACTATTACCATAATCATAAAAAAACAGCAGCATAAAAATAATGTTCATGACATATTGTAATTAAATAATGAAATTGCTTACCAAAAAAATCATAGGGAAAAAATTGTAAATTTTGACTTGTTCATATTCCCAAGTTTTTGTTTGCCCAGCGCCCAAAGTTTTTGTGTGCCCAAGGGCCTCAGCATAATCTAAGACAGCTCTGATGATGTGTTGCCTTACCCTTCCAAAAACTGACGCTCTCTCTGCAGAAAGTACGGCGTTGGAATAAATCCAGGTGAAGATGGCAATAAAAAACTAAAGGCTTGAGCCGGGTGACTTCGTTAACACAAAAGGTGAAACTAGATTATAATGTATTATATGTATATTAGATACCAATTATTTAAATTATTTTGGAAACCAATTTTTTTCCGTGTTTGTCTGGGCTCCTTTGCAAAATAGACCACTGCCTCCCTGCCAGACAACTCGTAAAAGGCGAGCATAGGCTTTCCGTCACTAACACCGTGACATCCTTCTAGGTGGTAGAGTTTTGCAGCTACTCGCCCGGATTGGTACCACCGCCTTAACTATTCCTGCAACCATAGCGTCAGTGCTTGCCGTTGACGTGTTCTGGTCCGGATTATAAGGTAGCCGGTAAACTTACTTTTGCTCGAGGCCCAACATCCTGGCCTCTGGTTGGCAATGCATCATTACCACATTTGGTGTCAATAAGCAGCGTAAATTTCTTACCATCAGCAAATCCGTGTGCTTGTTTTCTTTCCAATATCATAAAAAAAACATATAAAAGCAATAAAACTGTATAAAAATGACTTAATTTTAAAATGTCGTTTAAGTAACCAATTTGATACTTAATATTAAGTATAATCCTAAAATGTATAAACTAAATGGAACGAGAGTATTTTCTGGATATACTCTGTCCAATAAATAAATAAATAATCATCAAAATGGGAACTACTTTCCACGTGTGGTCTTTAATTTTAAAGAGATATCAAATTGTGAACTTTCCCCTTATTTGCGTAAAAATTAACCACAGTAGAGTTGATTTAATTAACTAATTTTTAAGATATTAGTGGTGATTCTGCTGAGCACCAAATGAAAAGAAAAGAGAGGGAACATTTTACGTCAGATTAGATATTGTTCAACGTCACGCGAGGAATATATTAAAAATCTGTAGAAATGTCATATTATACAAACTAATATGACAGCACTGAACATGTTTTGTCTCTTTCTACTTCTGTTGTTAAAACGAGATAGCGATAACTTAAAAGCAGTTTAGTAGTTGGTAAAAAAACTACCACCATTGCTTGACTATTGGGATGCGTGGTCGATCGATGCTTGACTATCATTAATTGGTGGTTACAATGAGCATANGTTCGGGATCAGAATTATTTAATGTAAGACTAATTCACTGCCAAAAACTGACTTCACTTTTTATCATTAAGCTTTACAGTTTTAAAATTATATCTCAGTACTAGCTGCCCGGTATGTGCTTAGCGATTTTATGCAAACTTCATACAAATCTTCTACGAAATAGTCCGAACAAAGCCTAAACATTTGGGTTGGATAGGTGGTTTTTTTATTTGTAAAATTACAATAAAAAGGTGCATTGTTTTTATTTATATATGTAGATTTGTAGCTTGATAGACCTCAAAAAGTTTCAAATTGCGTAGGCACGAATGAATTTGTTGTTTATAGAACGTCTTTGAACATATAATACATTCATAAGTAGCAAGTAGTAGTAATAAATTGCCACTTTATTTCAGGAATATAACTTAATTTTACAAAAAGAGCAAGCATCAATTAACTCTCATTTTGCTGTCTAATTTGTGAATAGATACCGCCTTCTTAATAAAATAAGAAAGAATGGGATTGCATTACGATCAAGTGAATTGCTAAGTTCATGTTCTTTAACTTTCCCCTTTCCCACGGGAATTTTTAGGTAAACGGGTAAAAGTTCCCCATGTTCTCGTGCGAATCATCGAGTGCTTTCGTGTCAAAGTTCGTCACATTCGGCTCAGAAGTTTAGTTTAATATTCGTCCAAGTAAAATGATTTCTACTGCCTGTTGATCCAGTAAAAAAAAGGAGAAAATAACTAGACCGGAGGGTAAGGTATCCGGTAAACTTACTTTTGCTCGAGGCCTGACATCCCGGCCTCAGGTTGGCAACGCACTATTACCACCTTTGGTGTCTCTAGGCGGCGTGAATTTCTTATCATCAGGAAATCCGTCTGCTTGTTTGCCTTCCATTAAAATAAAAAATAAAAACGTTTTTGCTTTTTTATTCAAACTTCTTCTTCTTCTATCACTATTGTATGTATAGATATTATTGTTATTGTTTGTGTTGAAATTGGTAAGTATATAACTTTGCCACCAGTAAATTTTGTAGCAAATGGTATGACAGTGTATTCTATTCGTGTATTCAAGTAGTTGAATGTATGAGTATTCATAAATAAATACACGAACGTTGAACAACTTGAATATGTATGACACATCAAAAATAGTCAAAAATCGATACAAGGGCAAACACACGATGCTCTTATGAACAACAAGAAGGGTAAACTTTGAAAAATGACTTTAGACTTGTATCTGAAATATTAATAGAAAAAGGTTTCTCGTAGATTTCTTTACTAGTGTTGTAACATACGGCGTGTAATAGATATCGATTAAGTCCGTACATTTTTATATTATCATATTTACCAACCTTCCCGTGTTGGTCCGGGCTCCTTTGCAGAATATACCATCTGTATTTCTGCCAGACAACTCGTAATAGGCGAGCATAGGCCTACCGTCACTAACACCGTGACATCTGACTAGGTGGTAGAGTTTCGCAGCGACTCACCCAGATAAGTACCACCACCCTAGCTATTCCTGCTGACATAACGTCATGACGTGTTCCGGTTTGAAGGGGTAAGACATATGGTCACAGGAGGTAACGTCCTAAGCTTGCCCCCGTGTTGGTCCGGGCTCCTTTGCAGAATAGATCATCTGCCTTTCTTGCCAGGCAGCTCGTAAAAGGCGAGCGTAGACTTATCACCACTAACAGAATATGCGCGAAATAAAATGGTATATACAACAGTCTACAATGCGAAATTTTGCTTATATCAACACCTGCTATTCTCGTAATATCTGGGCAATTTCCTTGTCACACATAGAAAAATGATGGAACTAACAACTAGCTTCGTAATTTGAAGCATCATTTCTCACACTATTTTTTTTTAATTCAAGGATCACATTTTAGTTATTAATCATTTACTACATTTCTATACATGCAGAAGATGTAGTGACATAGGCGTTTTATTTTCGGGGAATAAATGACGAGGCTAAATATCTCGGTTTCAACACTCTAATATATATCAGGAAGTATGTCTATCCAGATTCCAGTAATGTATAAAGTGAGTGCTTCGCGACTTTATTGGTTTGAAAAGTAATTTTTATTCACATTTCCAATACATTTATTAAGTATATTATCGATACCTCTATCGATACCATCAAGTTACATGTCCATCACTCATAAATCATTTTGTTTGCAAAATACACGAATGTTGTTTCGATATTGTAAATTATCTTCTTTTGTTATTTTATAAATAATTCAGTACATAAAAACTGTAAAAATATTCTGCAACTATTTTATTGGATACCACCGATTTGATAATTAATTCTTTTTTCGAATAAAATTTATCCACATCCTGGTAGTTTTTGAGTTACACTTAATAATGCATATTTTTTTTCAATATTTTTTCAATTTAACAGTGCATAAATAAAGTGAAAACTGTATGCACTATTAAGTATAACTCAAAAACCTCTATTCGGATCATCATAATCATTATCATTATATATAATAAAACTAGTTTGATAAAATGTGCGTGCCGATAAAACTTAAAAAGGATTCCCGATACGATAAAGGGACTTATATAGTGCAATAGCCCTTTATCCCCCTCGAACAAGGTGATACCGGGTCCTTATATATTCAGAGAGCTAGGCTCTAGGATATTCGGAAAAGTTCACACATTTTATCAACTTAGTTTTCTTATATATAATGATAATGATTACGTCATAGTTTATTTTTTATTTCTACTACGGCGTAATCTCATATCAATTCCCGGGCGAAGCCGGGTATTACAGCTAGTGATAAATAAATAAATATGGGACCACTAAAAAGCAACCATTAAAATTGGTTGGCCATTGGCCGAGAAATCGCTTAGGTAACAAACATACAAAAAAACGTCAAATTGAGAAAGAATTGAGAAGATTTTTTGGAGTCCGTTAAAAATAACTAATATAATATGTCTATGATTACCTGATTTGAAAATAGTAGTTACTGTTAAAATAGTAATATAATAACCGCTATTTAAGATGTGTATATTATAGCGAGAAAACTCTTACCTACTCTAATTAATTTATCTTATTACTTCCGCCGCATCAGCATCAGCAATGTCTATGGTGTCTACAGGTTTATTTTTTGTAATAAATATAACTATTCCTTAAGTCAAGTTCTTAAATGAGAAACACTAATAGTTTGTGAGCCAGCGACAGGATTTCCAGAGCAATTTCTCCGTAAGCGTTAACTCGCGACATGCTCCAAAGAGATGAATTACGTACAAATATCATGGTGAAAGTTAGCTGTCGCTCCTGGGTTTGTAGGACAGCTGGGCAGCGGCAGTCTGTCAATTCTGTAATTTTGTTTTCAGTTTGTGTTGTCGCCTCGGGCTATGACAGTACCGTATTATATTTTACTTAATAAATTCAAATGTTATTAAAGTATATAAAACAGCTCCATTTGTGTTATTAGAAAAACAAAATTTAAGATAACGTAAAACAGTAATGTTATAGATAAAATAGAAGGTTGAATGTTGCATTTTGTTATCTAGGCAAAGGCGCGGCTTTAATGGCTTATTCCCGCCTTTTCTACTAATTGTAAAAAAGAGTAATAAAGTTTTACTTGGAAAATTGATATACGCAATACTTGTCTTCATAATATATTTCTATACAATATATTAGTAATAATAAGAGCTCAAACAAAAGTGGTTTAATATTTGTTTGGTTAACGCAATTATTTAACGGTGAGAAAAGGCAGCTCATACGTGTAATGTTTTGTAAATTATCATCTGACACATTGAAAGTGAGAGGAAACTACTGAATGATGTTTTTCATGTTCATATCTCATACGACCTTAGAGCTGACGTGTCACCACGGTACGGCCATTTGTTTTGTTTACATCGAATACTTATTTTAACTGAAGTAGAAATTTTAGATCGGGATGCAGCTGACGTTCACCATGCTTCTTAATAGAATTCTGTGAAACATTTCTCGAATTATAGCTTGAGAGGAAATTACTGACAAAATATACCCTAATACCCTATCTAGCTCGTATACCATAAACGTCACTCGAGCGAGCGCTCTTTACCTGTCCTTATAACAGTGACCACGGTCGGCCTACAACCCAACACCAACACAAACATCTATCGCCAAGCGGCAATCCTATTTCTCTAATCAACCAGCAACAAGAAAGTAGCACCAAGTCGGGGTTCAGTCAATCGTCAATCCATCTAAAGACTTATGTCTCGGGCTGAGGCCGGCGAAGTTGTGAAAACCGCGAGGTTAGCAACACATTAGCCACTCATAAAAAAACAACTAGTTGCACTCCGGGAGTGCCGGCAGAAGTGAAAACTCGAATATTAACGGTGTGCATTTTTGATATTTTGGAAAAGTTAGGGAATAATTTTGCACGAATTGCTTTAATTATCAGTATGAAAGTATACTACTATCATTTATGTGGTAGAATACAATATTCATTTATTGCGCTATCGTACACAAACATGACAACACAAACATACGTGCAAGCGCCCTGCGCCGTCTTACGAATTTTCGATCAGGTCACGTGTCCTGACGCGAATTTAGAAGTTTTTACCCCTTCCAAAAAAAGTACGCAACGCCACTAAAGAAGTTTTTTACTTTTAAACATTAAGACATAAATATAAGGAATTGGGTCCAAGAACCATGATCCGTACATAATACAAGTACAATATACAGGCAATCTTATTGCTAATACCCGAAGAGCTATAAAATATAATTCCGAGAAATGAAACAATATTGCTCCTAACATAAATTAAATGTTAAAAAATAACACCAGTTGAGAAAGGATATGAATGACGCATCACAAAGTTTTAAGATATTTCTCGTGTAATTTTTGATTTATGCTTCGATAAAATCGGGGGTTGGGAAGGGGGAGGCTGACGACCCTTTTTACTTTTCGCAGACGCCCGACAAATATTGCGGCTGACGTTTCAAAGTTAATTCGCTTCAACGTCTTCGAACTTCGAGTATAACCCCCGAAATTTAATAACGAAGACATTAACGGTACTGGGTAAAGTAATTTGCATTTTTGAGAGACTTAACTTGAAATATAAGCTTTGTTTCAGTTCATTTCTATGAGACTTTACCTCGCTTGTTCAAGTACGTGTTTTGAAAAAAAATTCGAGAGCTAAGTAAGCAACAGCTAATACAAGGTGACCAAATACGTTATCCTGTCTTAACAAACAGACAATATGTTAAATTTATCCTTTGGATAGGTTTTCAAATATATCAAAATCTTTAACAATAACCAAACATTTTAATGTTTTATTCAGTTTTTAGAAAGTAACCAGCCAATGTGTATATTATTATTGAGTATAAGTAGACTAATATTGAGCTACTTTGAAAAAAAAACATCTGGGTATGCCCCAATTGTTTATCTACCCTCTATATAATATCTCTATCATAGAATGGCTGCAAAAAAGTATTTTTATGTAAGAGGTCAACGAACAAGCACACTGGTCTCCTGTTGGTAGGAGACAGCCGTGGCCTATAGACAATATAGATAATATTATGGGTGCGCAGCTATCCTGTGGCCAGGATGTTAAGCAAATTGTGCAAGTATACCAGCTACCCTACCCTCCAGACCGCAATATGAAAGAGTCATTATGGCGGTAGTAATTGTTAAGACGGTGGATCCCTACCCGCGCAAGTTGCTGTGCAGCACACTACCACCAGTGGTCCTATTGGTGATGACTTATTATACCTCTTGTGTTGCTTAACAATTAGGCAGTTGGTCTATTCTACTTCACGGACCCGGACCTACTCGAGATGTAGGTAATTAGATTAGGTAAGTAGATTTTGTCAACTTAGCTTAATTTCCATACGGTACGATAGTTATACTGTGCCGTTTCTGACAAAGTTTAATAGAGTACGTTACATTAAGACCCCGAAACGAACATAGCAGTAAATCATATTTTTAGGAGTGAATGAAAGAATTTTAAAATATGGGTAATAAGTAAGTATCTTCACGCCTGTATCCCCGACGAAGTAGGCGGAGGCACAACTAGGGCATCCACGACTAGCCGAAGACACTAAGTCCCACAATGCGATAGATGGCAAGCCTATCGCCAATCGCGCACATATCCAATCTGAGCAACGTTTTTTTATTAGGAAATTAGAAAAACCCAGTTTTCTATTTATTGCCCGACCC
>NJDD01000393.1:115208-127482 GCA_002245505.1 Calephelis nemesis
AACTCTACCACCTAGTTAGATGTCACGGTCGACTTTTACGAGCTGCCTGGCAGAAAGGCAGATGGTCTATTATGCAAAAGAGCCCGGACCAACATGGGGAAAATATAGAAAGATATAATCCACATTTTATTTTTTATGATCATGACAAAATCTGTATGTAATGTACAGTGCTACTATTTAAATTATACGCTTCGGCTTTACACGTTTTACTCTTTTTAAACCTTATACTTCTATTTTTAAATTGGCTGACCTAATCTAAATTTAAGCGAAATGATTAATTATGTGTAATAACAACTATACAGATATCTTTAAATACATTCGGAATTCCGAAGCTTGACGAATATAGCCGAAGCGCATAATTTATATAGTACTATTGTAGCTAAGAACCATCTCAATCACGGTAGCTTTCGAACAAAAAGCCGCATCTAAATCGGTCCATACTTTCCAACACAAACTTATACGTACAAAGATATGTCAAAATGTACAATCACGCTTTTTTGCCGTGTGATGTTAAAAAGAATTACAATAAGCGCAATATTGCAAATAAACTACCCTGACCCTCAGGGTAGTTTATTTGCAATATTGCATATACGCATACAACTCAACTCAAAGATCAACTTTGATTTCATTAGTAGATGGTACTCGAAGTACAATAGTACTATTTAAATTATTCCCTTTTTTTTTAATAATATCGGAAGGCAAACAAGCAGACGGATTTCCTGATGGTAAGAAATTCACGTCGCCTAGAGACACCAAAAATGGTAATGATGCGTTGCCAACCAGGCCGGGATTTTAGGCCTCGAGCTAAAGTCAGTTTAGCGGCTACCTTACCCTCCAACCGGAACACTTCAACAGCAAGCATTGATGTTATGGCGGCAGGAATAGGTAAGACGGTGGTACCAATCTGGTCGAATCGCTGCTAAACTCTACCACCTAGTAAAGCGCTTCGGCTATATTCGTCAAGCTTCGAAAAACCGAATGTATTTTAAAAATATCTGTATAGTTGTTATTACACATAATTAATCATTTCGCTTAAATTTAGATTAGGTCAGCCAATTTAAAAATGAATGTATAAAGTGTAACAAGTGTAAAGCCGAAGCGCATTTTTGAATAGTAGTACTCTGTAAACATTTATTTCGCCTACCATCGACATCGACTTAAGAAACTTAATAATCATATTCAAATTACCTACATTTGTGTCAATTTGTCGACCTTATTTTTAAAAGGTATTTTAATTTTGACACTTTCCCTGTGATCGGGTTCAATTTCTACAAATATTAATGAAAGAAAAATCGAAGACTAATGAGGGGAAACTTTTAATTCCTTTCTTTACCTTTTACGCGGGTAGTTGTGACCTTTAGATATACAGGTCTGCGTACCTACCAAATGAGTTCATCGTAACAGATGAAACTAACATTTATTATGGCCATAACTTTCGTTTCTCTTAAGGTATCTTCATTTTAGAACTTGCCTCTACAAATTTAAAAGAAATATCTAAAGCCGACGAATGCTCTAACCATTTGAGTTACTGAGAATAGTCCAGTGGAGAAATTTTTAACATATTTTTTTTAATTTATTATACTTTTCAGAAATATATTGTTTTCATTGACATTTGGAAATTTGATCATTCAATCGATTAACGCGGTCAATCTCTAGAGTGCCATATAGTAACACACACCATACCAGTTCACGCCAATGATATTTTAGATTAATTTTTTTGCCAAATATATTCTATAATTCACACAAAGATGGTGTTATATTTCATTTGATATTTTACTTATTTCCTTATGAAAGTCAATAGTTATTTTATAAGCGAGTTGTTTAACATTTTAGACATTTATACCAGATACCCACAACATTGTTTTATTTCCCGTCGTTATTTTGTGTAACTAATTGGAAATATCTATAATTAATTAAACCATGTAAGAGCATCACTACATGGTATTAAACAAAGTTGTTTTCGGCTGTCTGTCATTATTTGTGCTTAGATCTTTAAAACAATGAAGTCAATGAATGAATGAAAATTTCGAAGTATTTTTGAGAAATAGAGTGATTCAAGAGGAAGGTATAATATACAGGAGTTTGTCCACCCGTGCGAAGCTAGTCCCTTATTAACATCTCTACATCTATTTACAGATTCATTTATTAATCATTTATTTATGTTTACAAAGGTCATCGTATCACGCTTGAGAGGAAAAAACAATTTGGCATATCTTTCTTTGTTGGGTTAATATTACTGTCGAAAGGTTCTATAAAAATATTATGTATAAGTTTATTTTAATTCAATATTCATTCTACATCAGCTGTTAGCCTCTGTCTGTCAGTCTATATATTTAAAAAGAAATCTATTACTTCTCTCATCTATCATCACCTCTGTGGTCTAGCGTTTCAGTTGTTGGACTTGACTGCATGAGGTCCCGGGTTCGAATCCCGGGTCGGGCAACAAAAAAAAATTGGATTTCTCCAATTTCCTAATAAAAAAAATGTTGCTCGGGATAGGATATGTGCCCGTTTGGCGATAGGCTTGCCACCTATCACATTGTGGGACTTCGGTTAGTCGTGGGTGCTCTGGTTTTGCCCTGTGCCTACCTCTTCCGGGATATGGGCGTATAGATACTTACTTAAATCTATTAACCTTGGTCATTTCATCACGCATGAATGGATGTAACAATTTCGCTATTCTTTTCGTGTTGTTATTTATTATAGGGATGTTTGATTGTTTATCATAAGATAGAAAAAAGATAGAAGGTTTGAGGAATATGTTTTCAGAATTCAATTTAAAAGTACGTGTGTCGCGTCAGCTAGTACTTATCTAAAAATGTAGGTAATGTGCTACGAATGAAACCTGGTATTCCGGTAAGCAATATGCTTGTTAGGATTCCCTGCAAATGATGTAATGGCGAAAGACAAGTCTGAGCACCTGGTGATAATTAGAGGGAACACAATCAAAATGCAAAATTCTCGCCTGGAGCGACGATTCTTTTGACGGGGAGTGCGGGAGGTATTGGGGGTGGGTAGGGGGTGCTCCGGGGTGGAGGGGAAGCGGGGAGTAGTGAAGGCAGTCAGTATCAGTGTCGCGCCGCGCCCGGGCCGCTCGCCGCCTAACGGGCTTACGTAACTATGGGGGAGCCGGAGAGCTGATGGCCGCGCTCGTCTGGTGGCTGGCGGCCTGCTGCCTGGTGCATGCCGCCACCGCCGGCAACCCTGACGCCAAGCGGCTCTACGATGATCTCCTCTCTAACTACAACAAACTCGTACGCCCTGTCGTCAACACCACAGATGTGCTACGCGTCTGCATCAAACTCAAACTTAGTCAGCTTATCGATGTCGTAAGTTATTGCTTATAATTCTTATCTTTATCTTACAATATTTTACAGCTTATCCTTATCGCAAGTTACTCGTATATTTATAGCTGCCAGTTTATCGATAATAAAGTTTACATCCCTAATTCTTAGCCTATAGATGTCGTAGGTTTCCTTCTAATTCGATTAACATTAGACTGACCTATATCGTGACGAGAGCATTGCAAACGCATAGTTGGTTGCACTTGCGCGCCGCATTTGGAATTCAAATAGACCCGACCCATTTTTTTTATTTTTGTAAACACATTTTAGACCTAAACTTACTATCGAAAGACTCCGTAAGCTTTAGTTTAAGTCGGTATGTGAATAATTGCACATCACTACATAATATAAAACAAAATCGCTTTCTCTGTCCCTATGTCCCTTTGTATGATCTAATTTTTGATGCGGTTTTTTATATACATAAAGTGATTGACAAGGATGGTTTTTATGTATATTTTATACCCGTGCGATGCCGGGGCGGGCCGCTAGTAACATATAATTTATAGACTTGAAGATATTTTTTAAGAGCGACACACATTAACGTAATTTATTTCTTTTCACACGGACATGTAACTTAATTACGCACCTGCTGTTCCTTTGATGTTTAACTTACATTTATGTTATACTGTTTCTCCGCGACTTTATCAGCATAAAATAATTACTTCGGATAGCAGCCTGGTTGATGTTTAAGTTAATTGAATACTTTTTCTTTAACTTTCAAACAAATCTCTGGATCTAATAAAACTCTGGAGTTAAATTTTTGAAATTAAGTAACATATGTATAATCATTGGTATTTAAATATATGCATATCAAACTTCATCACAATCAATCCAGTGATTTAGCTGTGACAAAGTAACAGACAGGTTGGTTTTTGCATTTATAATAGGTATTATGAGTTATATCATATAATAAAAGAAACATCTATGTTGATGGAATATTTTTTATTGTTTTTAATTCCCGGTACAATAAAGATTAAAATATAATGAATAGGTTAAGAACGAACAACACAATAGTTAGAGAAAAGGGAAGAAAGAAAACATTTATTATTGGACTACACGTGACACAAGAAAAATAAAAAATCAACCAGAAAGGCAGATGATCTGATGACAGTCAAAAAGACCCGGACCTACACAGGGAAAATAATATGAAACTAGCTATTCCCGAGAATTTCGTTCCGCCTGTTCAGTTTGTATGGGAAAAACTAAAATTTTGTTTTTCCCAGCTTTTTACAATCGAACAGGATAAAAAGTATCATTATGTCCTACTCCCGGTTCTAATCCTGGCTACCTCTCAATCAATTTTCAGCCTAATCGGTCCAGCCGTTCTTGAATTATAAATAATGTAACTAACACCACTTTCTATAGATTATTGAAGCACAAAAATAATCTGCAATGGTTTCCCACCTAGCTATGTACGTATACACATATTCAAGGTTCACGAGTGCGCTGCCAAAATGAACAATGAAAACGAGCTCCACGGCCAAAGTACCCGTGCTACTGTTACTGGGTTTTATGTACTCTTCACACACATCCATATACCTATATACTAATTGATAAACTTATTTTTAATTGATAAACTTGCTTATTAAAAGTCTTTTATACGGACTTATAGAAACAGACCAACGAATTGATAACCTTCGCATTTTCGCCTCTGTAGTCTAGCGGCCAGACTTGACTTCTTGAGGTCCCGGGTTCGATTCCTGGGACGGGCAACAAAAAAAGAAAACGTATATTTTCAATTTTCTAATAAAAACAACGTTACTCGGGATTAGATATGTTCCCAGTTGGCGATATGTTTGCCACCTATCACATTGTGGGACTTAGTGTCTTCGGCTAGTCGTGGGTGTCCTGGTTGTGTCTCTGCCTACTACTTCGGGGATATGGGCGTAAAGATACTTTATTTTTGGATTCAGTAAAAATTAAGGCCTAGCATTTGTTAAGTCTTAAAATCATTGTAATAATTATTTACCAATACCAATATACTTCTTTAGTTACCGAAACAGATTGGGTGGAATTTTGGACATCTCGATACCTGAAAAAAAATATTTCACTTGCTTTAGTGTTAGTGCTCTTCACATCCTTGAGAGGCAAGTAAAGTTAGGCAAAGGCTGTCCAGAAACACAAAACAAGAAACAAGAAACGTCCCAGTCCGACATATTTGATATCTTAGGGCGTTGTGTTTTTCTTAACTCCAAAAAGCATGCGCCTACATTAACTTTAAAAATTACCGCTTCTTTTTTTCAGTTTTCAGATTTACTGACTACTATTGAAATTATGCGCTTCGGCTTTATAATTTTTGCACTATACTTTTAATTTTAAATTGGCTGACGTAAACTATATTTAAGCGAAATTATTATGTAAGAACAAATCTATATAAATAGATATCTTCAAAATACATTCGAATTTTCGAAGCTTGACGAATATAGCCAAAGCGGATAATTTAAACAGTACTCCTGTACAGAAATTCAAGATTAGTAACATCAGACTTGCCATGTGGCTAAAATTTTCCAATTCCAAAAACGCAGCAGGCATATATTTTTTATGATATCGGAAAGCAAACAAGCAGACGGATTTTCTGATGGTAAGAAATTTTTCGCCACCTAGAGAGTAATGGTGCGTTGCCAACCTGAAGCCAGGATTTTAGGCCTCGAGCAAAAGTAAATGTACCTTCTACCTTATCTTCGTAACCGGAATACGTCAACGGCAAGTGCTAACGTTTTGGCGATAGGAATAGATGAGGCGGTGGTAGCAATTCAAGCGAGTGGCTGGGAAACTCTATCACCTAGTCAGAAGTCACTGTGTTAGTGACGGTAAGCCCTATACTAGGTCTATTTGTTTGTGCGCTCCTCAAAATTGAGGGATTCTTAATTCTATTAAAAGGTGTTAAGTATTTTAATTTAAAAACACTAAATTTGTATTTAAAGTTAGAAGTTGAAAATGGTAACACTGTTCCAGTGTAATCGGCTGTCCGTTTTTGGTTATGCCGATGGATATTTTCGTACATTCCGGCACAACGATCTAGCTGCGGGCAACACTATCTATCTCGTTGATCAGATTATGAAACCTCGCTATCATAAAATTGCATTTATGGCTGAATTGTTTGATCCAAATATTTTTAGTTGGTTCTGATTAAACATAAAAAGATAATGGCCACCATAAATACAAAAGAAAAAGCGTATAAGGTAAAATGTGACTAAAAGTCTTCTTCTTCTTTTATAAATATGGCTTTCAATCGTTTTTCACGGCTTATTTAGCCAATGTCAGGTATAGGACCACCACATAGTACTAAAAGTCATTTTCAATGGAATAAGAGAAAGTGACAATCGATCCAAAAAGATGATGGTACGTTGATTTCATACGGCATCAGTTGAAGGTAGTTAAAGTCGCATCTGTGATTGCCAAATGGTACCTTTGCAAAGTACGAATCATATGTAACACACACACAATATATATATTTCTTGTGCTTGTGTGTTGGTCACTGAACTCCTCCTTGACGACTGGAGCGATTTTGATGAAGTTTTTGTGTGTGTTCAAGGGGATTCGAGAATATTTTAGATTCACAGTTTGATCCACTGGAATATGTTTTTTTAATTAGTTTTTTATTTATATGCAGTCGTTGATTTTGAAATGTTTTACATTGATCTGGCAGATGCGCTACTATCGGAGCGTCAAATTTTATGTAGTAGTTTTTAATTTCAAGCAATACGAAGTTTTTTGGGTTGGCTAGTATATATATAATACCCTACATTGAATAAATTCAGAATAACAGGGGATGCTTCAAAAATGCATTTGTCTAGACGTCACATTTCAACGGTTGAAATCATTATGATGCAGTTGACGCCTATTTTTTGATTATATAACACTATACTATATATTACTATACATTGTTTTATGTGTAGATTTCTAATTCAGTCGCAGTGCGATTAGTTGTGTCCAACATATCTATCTCATTAATCTAATTAAGAGGGCAAAACCCTCATAATATTACATTCATAGTTCCAACGTTGCTATCCACGCTAATTTTAGTTGACTGTGATTTTACTGGTAATATAAATGTGTGCGTGGAAATCATTATTTGTGTATATCATTATAAATAACGATAATTTATTTGTTCGAAATAAATTATCATTATTTATAACTGTTCGACAAAATTCAAAACTATGGTTAGAAGTACACAATATATTACTTAACGATGCGCATCATCTATACTAAGTAAACTGACTAGTGTTGTAGGTACTGAATGCTCATACGTGTTTAACTAAACTTATGTACACGAAATAGGATTAATGTAAGCAATATTACATTTATATCCTTATGAAATTTCTGTGATACTAATGTTTATGCAATTATTAGCTGAGTCGATAGACATGGTTCTGTCTTAACTATGAATTTTGGTTCTATCTTACAAGTATAATGTACCAGCTGTTACCTTCGGCTTCGCCCGTCATAAATTGAGATGTTCTGTTGAGATTTGGGTCAAACTGCACACGGAGTGCAAATTTGATTAAAATCGATAAAGCAAAGCAATTTAGGAGTCGTAAAACGTGACGCGTAATTTATATAAATTGAAATAATGTACTTATTAATACTTTATTTGCTTATATTTATTTTTATTTATATTTATTTATATCGTAAAATGAGGGGAAAAGACAAGCTTACTGATCTTCTTTTGCTGGATCTTCTCAGTATGTGGCCACGTTCCAATCCGTCGGTAGATTTCAGCATTATATAGACGCCTCACAAGTGCCTTTTGTGTGGTCTATATGAAATAAATGATATTATTATTCTTATTCTAAGAGTGAATTATATATGTTACGAGAACATGGCGTGAATGAACGTTATGTCTAAAATCCAGTAGTTTTGCAGTTGGCTATATCAAATATTACATTGACGTTAACCAGTATCAGTATTGCTCAGCTATCTAGCTTGTGAAGGTACTTGACAGTTTCCCAATATTTTAATAATACTCTGGATATTATCAAAACGTAACTCGAAACGTTTTGTGTATTCAAATACACTTTAATAGCAGACTACAGGCCCATGCCAAAAATAGATGGGTCATATGAACCACCAGGTGACGTATATAGGACGATATAAGAGCATAAAATAATAAGATTCAGCACTATACCGTCTCCTGTAAGCTGTCCATCTGAGTGCTGGTGAGAATTCAGAAGTGCAGGTAGAGTGAGTCCATTTTGGTCACTTATTTTTGCATGACATTGTTATCGTTGGATAAGAAGCTGTACTGAAACAGTATGAAACTGATGCCGTACAGAATCAAGTGACCAAATTTAACCAGTATATTAGCTAGGTTGAAGTGGGCGTCTTTCAAAAAATGAGGGCCATTTTGTTACTTATTGCGCCACCATTTTAACCCTTCATCTATACCAGTGGTGGGCAAATTACGNNNNGGCCCGTGAGAGGTCGGCCCGCCGAGGCATTTTTTTTGAAAAAATATGAACCACCTTAAAAAAGTTAAAAGACTAATGAAATTTGAACCAATAAGATACTGAATCAATACTTTAAACATATGTAAAATAAAAAAGTGCCATTATGTTATCTTTATACAACGTTTTATAATCGTAATATTTACTGCTATTTTTAGGTCTTTTAATTAACCGGCCCGTCTAAAGATTAATTTTGATTTACTGAGCCGCCATTAGATTTTTTTTTAATTTACCGGCCTGCGGTCAAAAGAATTTGCCCACCCCTTATCTATACGAGTAATAAAAAATAGTGGAAAAAAAATCCATTTTGCATACATTATAACATTATTTATAGCAATTTTATAATTTTTATGTATTGTATGCTTCGTTTTCATTTTATAAAAATAAGACGACGGTTTGGCACTTTAAAAAATGTCATTAATTTTGCTGTTACATATACTTGTAAATAAAAATAATTAAACAAACATCGTAGAACTAATCACATAAATCGAACCAAACTCCAGAATAAGTTAACTAAATGCTTGTGTTTTCGTTGCTAGTCAACGGTACTTATACAAAGAAATACTTTTACTTTTACAATACAAATTTTAAAAACACACCCAGACTCAGAAATGCAGATATCTAAATGCTAATCACACAAATGCCTGCTCCTATCGAAAAACAAGCGATTATTGAATCTCTAAATTTTTAAGACATTTCGTCATATCTAATAGTAAACATACTGTAGACGATTTTATTGATAATACACAAATCGATTAATGAATTGGCTAAATGCAAGCAAGACTCGCCCTTAAAGGGTTTCGTAGAGGCAAACATAGATTTTGAGGTATATGGATACTTAGTAATATCTAGCTATTTGTCACAGAAGCCAATTATAAATTTTTACCCGCTAAAACAACTGTTACGGGATGAAACCCTTTTTAGGATTCCGTACCTCAAGTAAGAAAACGGAACCATTATCACGGATCACTTTTTTAACTGTCATGTGGTATCCAACAGAAACTTAAATCAAATACTCAGTTCAGGGTATAACATTTCTAAGCCAACACAAAACAAAGTTAAGAAGAATTATGCCTACAACTTTTATTTGCACAGGGTTATATTCAAAGGCCCGGCCAAATTTCTCAATAAGGGAGTTAAATCTAAAATGTTAGTGCATTTTAATATTGCCAAATTGTTGTAATATTTATTTAAAACTAGCTGTCCCGGCGAACTTCGTTCCACCCGTTCAGTTTGTATGGGAAAAAGTAAAATGTTGTTTTTCCTAGTTTCGCAGTTTTCCAGCTGGTGAAACAAATATCACGAAGAACGCAGTATGAAATTTGGAGATAACATGCAGTGGTTTAATTGTGGAGCGTAACAAAGAAATATGACGAAAAATTTTTGTCTGTTGATGAAGAAGTTTCACTTTAATAATTACAATAGATACATTAAAGTGGTAATAACTATGTGGTAGAGGTTCGCAGCGACTCGCCCGGATTTCTACCACCGCCTTACCTATTGCTACCACCATAACCAGCTGTTGACGTGTTCCGGTTCGGAGGGTAAGGTAGCCGGTAAACTTATTTTGGCTCGAGGCCAAACATTCCTCCCTCAGGTTGGCAACGCACCATTACAAGTTTTTGGTGTCTCTAGGTCGCGTGAATTAATACCATCAGGAACTCTGTCTGCTTGTTTGCCTTCCAATATCATAAAAAAAGTGGTATATTGGTAGTTCCACCAGTGGATAATATATTTATGCAGTCGATATTACACGATTTTGATCAAAGGAAAGCATGAGCTGAATCCGTTCATGCTATGAATAGTTGGAATAACTTATCAGGTCTAATGGAGAATATGACAGGAGTTCAAGAATAACTCGACTCTGCTCTAACACGTGGCTATTTGGGCCATTAGATAAACCTATTGACTATTGGATAATAAATGTACATTACTACCATTTAAATTATGCGCTTCGGCTTTACACTTTTTACACTTTATACTTTTATTAAATTGGCTGACTTTATTTTTAAACTGATTGGACCAGTCGCTGCGAAACTCTACCACCTAGTTATTACCACTTTTATGTATTTATGCTAATTATTAAAGTGAAACTTCATTCACTTCAACGAAGAGAAATTTGCCGTCTACCTCAACCACCGAACCGGAATACGTCAACGGCAAGCACTGACGTTATGGTGGCAGGAATAGGTAAGGCGGTGGTACCAATCCGGCCAAGTTGCTGCGGAACTCTACCACCTGCTAAAAGTTACTAGTAAAGGTACCACCTGTTGAAAGTAACCTAGGTAAGGTTGTGTTGTAGGTGTTTGTCAATGATACTAATATAAGAATCAGAATCAGAAATATTTTTATTCACTTGAACCATACAAGTGGTATTTGTGCGCGTCGACATTTTTTTTAAAAACTACCACCGGATCGGAACGCGGCCACACACTAAGAAGATCCGGCGAAAGAAACTCAGCGGGCTTGTCTTTTTTCAATAATATTAATTATACATAGAAATGATAGTAAACTAGCTGAGCCGAAAAACGTTTTCCTGTCCTAATTATGAACATTGTTTTTTGTCTTAATATTACCCTTCTCCTGACGATAACAGAACAAAAATAATTAACAAAATTGGCCCACACGTGATGCAATGACCGAAATAAATTAGGATTTACTCATACATCTGAACACTCTAATCTAATAATAACTAACACAAAGAAATAATTTGCCAAATTGGTCCATCCGTTTACGCACGATGCTGTTGCCAAGGAAAATAGGGATTTATTTGTACTTTTTTTTGTATACAGATTGATTCCATACGGATTAATTTTTCTTAACTTAAAATGATAGACTTTAAAAAAAGTATCATCACGCCCATATGCCCGAAAAAGTTCGCAGAGGCACAACCTGGGCACCCACAACTAGACGAAGTCCTACAATGTAATAGGATGGTGTTGCCTGACCTAGAGATTGGACCTGGGACCTCAAGAAGTCAAGTCCGACGCCGGACCGCTAGATTACAGAGGTGAACGATATTCAATTTAACAATATTCAATATTAGCATGTTTTTTTAAATATAATTAATGCTCAAAGTAATAAAAAATACTAAAATTTTAAATTGCAGTCTTATTGAATTTTCTGTCATTGCTAGCTGTAAAATCTCAGAAATTCAAACTAACAGACGAAAATTTTAACGTTTAGATTTATTATAAGTAAACAAATAGTAAGTTCAATTTGTTGGTAGTTTCTTTTGTGGCCAATAAAGGGTTAAAGAGAAATAAGTGAATCCTCATTTCGGTTGGCTATCGCATCAAGCTTGAACGGGTGGACCAATTTCGCTAAACGTGTTTGGATGAATGAATGAATGAATGAATGAATACACTTCATTATGCACCAAAATTTACAAAATAATACACACTCACTTTTAACATTTAACTTAAGTGCACAAAGGCGGTCTTATCGCTTCAGAGCGATCTCTACCAGATAATACAATCTACC
>NJDD01000393.1:140883-155337 GCA_002245505.1 Calephelis nemesis
TCAATAAAAGTTAAAAATTAAGTATTTTTCTCGAATTTCTTGGGATTCCATCCGCAGATCCAGGCTTATAAGTAGGCCAGTAATAAGGCCAATTCGAAACTTTTCACTTCCAAATAAAAATGTTTTTTTAAAACTGATACAGAAATTTGAAAAAAATATAGGAGTCAAACATATAACGACCTCCGATTTTCGAAATTAGTTAAATAATTAAGGTTTTCGATTTTAATAGGGAAAATTGTAAAATTATTTTTATTATTCAATCTTACTTTCACGTAATATACATACATACATTTTTTTTTCACAAATTTTATTGTTCAATTTTGACATTTATGTCATATCTGACATGCTCGAGTATATTTTCAAGCCAAAAACAATAGATGATCTACCCTATGCATATCTCTGTAAAGAGATTTGATACATAAGGAATTAACCACGATACAATGTATTTTAATCTGACGCGTCTGAGAAAGCAAAAATCTAGTCTTGGGCTCACCTACTGTAATGATATATTTCATATTTAAGATTGAGATAATATCACTACATAGTATACAACAAAGTCGCTTCCTCTGTCCCTAGGTCCCTTTGTATGCTTAAATCTTTAAAACTACCCAACTTTTTTAATAGATAACGTGATTGAAAAAGAAGGTTTATATGTATACTTCATATATTATATACATATTCAAATTTTGTAAAGATTTACTACCAAATTTTATATATGTCACTCGCTATATGTATATAATTTAATATACTTGCAACTTGATCGTTTGCCGTCTAGCTTCGAGAAACTTTTGAAATAATTGCTCTTAATGTGGACTTAGTAATAAAGTTTATAGCAGAACCAAGACCGATTATGGTTTATGAGACTTAACTTTATTACAAGAGATTATTTACTTAGTATATTTAAAAGTATATACTCATATTATGGAATATGTAGCTGTACCTACTTTGTATATTATGTTTAGATTAGTTTAATTTATGCGTACTAGATAAATGGGTTTTTATAGCAACCAAACTCTACTGGATCTAAAAAAATATAAAAGGTGTGTGTGTGTGTGTGTGTCTTTTATCTTACGCTGAAAGAAAGGAGAGACAGATTATTTCTAAAGATTCTAAGATTAACATGTATAAATTACGTGTCACGTTGTTTGTCCGCGATGTACTCCAAAACTATTTAACCGATTTCAATCAAATTTACACACGGTGTGCAGTTTGATCTAACTTGAAAGATAGGACAGATTTCATCTCAATTTATCACGGGCGAAGCCGCGGGTAACAGCTAGTATAATATGTAATGTCATAAAATAGTTATTCAAAATTAGTTTATCTAAAGCATTTTAAAAGACAAAAATAACAGCAAACTTAGAAATGTTGTGTGTGGATTACAGAAAGAATCTTTTACTTACGTTAGTACTTTTTGTTTCGTACCGCCTTTGTCTACTTATTCTGGAGCCCGTGGTCTAGATTATAGTGCCTTTGTTAAAGACCGATATCACTACTACGGTAATAAAAATTTACCTTTCTACTATTTATTACCAACAATACAAGTTACATGCTTTTGACTTTCTTTTGTCATGGGATTACATAATTTTTCACACACGCTATCTGCCACCTAAATTGAGGGAGCTTCGGCGCAGCACCTTTACCACCTAATATAGATATTATAATGATTATAATTAAATGTATTTTTATATATGTGATTTTGTATTACAGTAATGAATAAAGATACTTATATTTCTAGTTCTGGTAGCTTAATAAATTTATTCTGATGTCTAATCTATCTAAAATGTAAAAATAAATCTATATTTCGCGTGGTGTGGTAATGACTCATGGCATTACGACTGAACGGATTGGAATTTTTTATAATTATTTTGTTGTCGTGTTGGGTAGAGTCAGGATCCCATAAGCTGAAGCAAGAAGCAAGAAAATTGCTGGGAAAATCATAAAAACAATCCTTTTTTTACACAAACTGTTAGTAGCTGTTAATGTCAAGCGATACGAAGTTCGCCGGGTCGGCTAGTTGTTTATATGTATTCGGTAGTATCGTTGACTTACGTCTATACACAAACATATAATTCACATACGTTGGGGCTAGATCAGTTTATATATTACAAGTAGTTGCAAGAACATTTTTACATATTTTTTTATGACTTAATGTAGAAAATCAAGCACATGGCTTTCTCGATGGTACGAGGCGACCGTGATCTATAGACACCATGAATGCCATAGGTCCAATCTTATGACCCAAGATGTTGGGCGCTTGGGATTGGAATTAAAAGTAGCCTACGTCACATTCCAGCCGCTTAGCCATTTCTTAACATATTTTTTATATTTGGAAATGTTTTTACGTGAAAGAATGAAATCAAACAAACTTCCACATTTAATGGTTTAATACCACCACTTTTAATTTAGTGAGTATGAATTTTCTTTTATTGTCTACACGTGTTTAATGAAATTTCAAACTATGTGGCTCATTATAAATATCGTGTTTTAGTTAATTTAAAAAAAGACAATTTGCAAACACTAAAAATTACATTGCACCATTTTTAAGTTTTTACAAAACTCCCACTCTCTCTGAATACGAAGTAAAAATAGTTAAACTACAACGATGGTATAAATAATACTCAAATTACGAAAAAATCGATTGTCCCCGACAAAACCTACATGCAATGTAGCTAAAACCAACTCGATTATGCCAGTTTTAAAAAAAAACTAATGAAACCTATAGGTCTTTTTAAAGGTTATGATGCCACAGACTAACACTTTTATAACGTCCCTCTTTTTCCTTCTGAGATAAAAAAAGTCAGGCTGTATTATGCACGAAATAGAAAGACTATTTCTTATCTTCTTATCTCGGAAAGATTTGAATAACGACAGGAATACGAAAATATGATATTATTGCAAGCTTTTATTTAACTTGCAATATGTGTATGCCTGCCTAGAGCGATTTTTTTTCTTTCCTTAAATTTATAGAAACTTAACCCCAGCACAGGGCAAGTGCTCAAATAAAAGCTTTTTTCAAATCAACAGTTTGGATATACGAGAAGCCCTTACAAATAAAAGCTTAGCATATTAATATATTTTTTGTTAAAACATATGTGTTATGAAAATGAAATACGTTTTTACTTTATGTAATAAACACATGTCGGGGGAGGTTTTAGAATTATGAAACGAATATTTTGTCTACGTTAGTACTTTCTCCGTAAATTAAATTTACAATTCGTTACACAAATGTCAGCAGGTTTTCCAGGTCGAGCGGCCCTAAAGCAGTACTTCACATAACATGTTTTGCTCACTCTCTTCAAACCAACCGTACTTAAACATGATGCAGAAACGTTTTTTTCTATTTTATATTTATTTAAAAATCGCAGAAATTAAATAAATTACAATTTATTCACAAACACTTGTACTTATATTATATGCAAGCATCATCAGGGCTATATAACAATTATATATAATTATGTTATATTGTTATATAGCCCTGACGATACTTGTATAGCGAAACTGGTGGGCTAAACCATAAAAATATATTGTGGAAAGTACAAGTGTTTGTAAATAAATTGTATCAAGAACGGAATTCCACCAAGCACCGACGATAAGAAGTACAGACATACACAGTACATTTGTATTATACTTATTTATGTAAGGATTTATTAAACAAATTATTGCAAAAGAACATTAAAAATCATAAATAATTAAAATAAAAACAACATTAAATAAGTCGAACAGTGCAAGACCTAAAACTAAAAAAAAACAATCTTCGACTATAAAAAGACAACTGTCAAACCTCTGTGGTATGAATATTATAATATTCATGATAAAAAAAAGTACAATATTCATGATATTTATTATAATATTCAAGCTGCTTATATGAATATAACGGGTGCTATTCAGATATTCGGTTCGTTCACTCGACGGATAAGGATTCATTCTGATTCACTAGGATTTTATGTCTATCTCTTCAACTGTAATTTAAGATAATATTTTACATACATATAACCATATAAATTTTATTGATCTGAATTTTGCTGCTTGCACAATGTCATAACTAAATTATTCAAAATCAAAAAGAATATAAACATGATGGAGGCCACGGAATACGATTGTTGTGATTTCGAATATGATTCGTTCGTTTAGGTAATATCCGTAGCTCGCTACGAAATGTGCTACGAAAAGTTTCGGGGTGCTACGCGTATCAGCAAATTGGTATTTTAGATAAACGTCATTCTAATAACGTACCAAAATATAACAATCTTTTGTTATTTTTTTCTTGTCAATCTTAACCCCCATTCTTAAGTGTTCAGTTACACGTCTCCGTGAAACAAATATCTTCTCCACTGTCTTATCCAATTTGTGTTGTACTTTCATAAAGTTTTCTGATATCCATATATAACATCATAATATGATGAATCAGATAGAAATGCAAATTTTCATTTACTTTTAATAGTTTTTTTAATAGTGAAGTACTCTTTCAGCATAAGTAAGTAATAATTACACGTATTGCCTCAAGTCCCCTGCATAAAATATACCATCTATCTTTCTACCTGGTAGCTCGTAAGAGATAAGTGGTATTAAAATGGGTCCGTGCTAAAAATTGGTTGAGTGATGTCCAGCAAATTAGCAGTGAAATGACAAGTAATCTACCGCCATAATGATAGTATCGTGTTATAATTTGGAGGTGAAATTTAATATAAGATTTTAAACTTAAATCGTCGCGTATTATTAACATTTTTAATTATTTATACGGGATACTCACGATCTTCTTTTATTTTATTTGTCGATATTTCGGCCTAGTTGCATACGCCATGGTCACGACGGGACTGCGGCAGCTAGCTGCAACTTTTGAAAGGAGGATGTAGATCAGATACAGATGAGCCTGTCAACCCTCCGTCTAATTCTTCTTTTTTGAACGTCCTTGTCACAATCATTTCTGGGCACTATATCGCGACACACAACACTAACTATGTCCCTGATAATTGTCATTTCTTAATGTGTCAATTAAAGCTCGCAGTGATGGTACTCTTAGTCACACGGTGTATAGAAAGTCCACGCATACTGACAGATACCTACACGGTACATCACATCACCATCCAAAACACTTGACGTCAGTAGTCACAGCATTGACGAAGCGGGCCTACGATATTTGTGACCAAGACCACCTGGAAGAGGAGCTGAAACATGTTGCTGGTGTGTTATGCCGAAACGGTCATTTGCCGAAATGGAAAATACAGCAGCACAAACCTAGAAGTCTTAGCACCGTCGAGCGATGCCACATTTTTGCCATACCTATGTGGCATAACGGATAAAATTGGCAGACTCCTGGCACGTAAATACAACATAAAAACTATGTTTTCGGCCCAAAAAAAATCGCAGCCTATCGTTGCTCGCCTAGCATACCATATCAGTGCCCAGGTGTCTATAAGGTTAATTGCAGCTGTGGTAGTTCGTACATAGGACAAACTAAGCGAACTATTTCAACACGTATTAAAGAGCATATCAGTGCAATTAAGAAAAATGACCCTCAAAAGTCTGCTATTGCTGAACATCTTTTAGATTCGTCCACCAACCATTGGATAGAACTACATAAACCACAAATAGTTTCTACAGAATCCCACTACATTCCTCGCTAGTACAAGCTGAAGCTATTGAAATTCGAAACACACCCAATAATTTCAATAGGGAAGAGGGTTTTAAGTTGGCCCAGGCGTGGGATCCAATTGTTGGTCGGTGCCGGGCTATAAATACAAAAAGTACCGTAAAGTGTAGGGACATAGTTAGTGTTGTGTGTCGCGATATAGTGCCCAGAAATGATTGTGACAAGGACGTTCAAAAAAGAAGAATTAGACGCAGGGTTGACAGGCTCATCTGTCAGCAGATCCTCCTATCAAAATTTGCAGCTCGCTGCCGCAGTCCCGTCGTGACCATCGTGAGTATCCCGTATAAATAATTAAAAATGTTAAGAGATTAAATTTGTTGGTATATTTGCACAATAGGCCCGTCACCCTGGCCACTGAACTTCGATGTATCCATCCTATAAAGTCTGTCTCTAGGCCTAGGTTGTCTCTTACCATCAGGAAAATAGCGTGCATATTCTTAATTTATCAATTGAACAAAGCAAAAAATAAATAGCAAAGAGTTTAACTTACTTAGCGAGGGTTCTACTTTTTAAAATTATCAATGCGCTACATACGAGAGATTAATATCTTAACTCATTAATGTTATGAGGATAGTCCAAATAAATATTGACATAAAAACAATTTTTTTCAAATAATATCAAACCAAAACAATAATATCAAAACATAAGGAGAGTCCGTGTAAAAGTTTACAACAAAATTAGTTTTTTTGTGATAAGGAGAGTCCATATACAATATTCTTGTTAATTAATACCTATACTACGCTATTAGAGTGACATAGAAGCCTCAATTAACGTCAAATTACCTTGACATTACACTAAGCTCTCATGTTACGAACTATTGGCGGCACGTTCTGCCAAAGTGTGAAACATGACAGCTTTATTAGCAAGCTCTATGCACTGAAGACTGATTTAGGGGTAATATGCACTTAGAGCAGAAACACTTTTAAAATACTTCATTTTGATTAGCTCTCACGTGGTAACCCGTTTAGATATCGGGATAAAAAAAATGTCTATGTCACTATCTATCTTTACATAAAACAAAGGTAACATCACTAAAAAGACTAGCTTGCAAAGTTAGTTAGACACAAAAAGCCATTTTTGGGCATTTGATAGTCATTAATTTTTGGCATTTCTTTACTTTTATCAAAAAGGTAGCTGAATATGTTTTCGAAATGTTTTATTAAAATCAACATTAGCTGATTTTAACTTCAGAAATCATCATCATTCATCAACTGCAATGGTATTAAAACTATGCATTAGCAGCAACTCTTAAATGGACGTTTCTTATTATCTTACTCACCAGTAAAAATATCTATCTAGAGACCTTTTAACAAGTATAGTTCAGATAGAGGAAATCCTTTCGATTACCGCTACTTAATTTTTTGAATATGACGAATCATCAATCAAACAATGTACGCCAAATAAATACCGTTTAAAAGACAAGATAGACTAAATTACCTTCATAACTGGACAGAGTCGAGGGCTAAAACTAGTTTAGTATAAATAAACACAAAAAAATATTGTAACGAATCGTTTTAAGTAAAAGATTGAGAAATATTTACTTTATGACCGCAATCTGGTCCACAAATCACAAATAAAAGACAAAATGCTGGGTATATAAGCTTTGAATCATAACTTTCTCATAAATTGTTAGCTGAAATTCTTTTTTGTTTTGCTTATAAAAATAGTTAAGAAAGCCAACTTTGCCCACGCATACATATTCGGCTTAGCCAATGTATTAAAGTAATTTACCTCTGGCAGTCGAACCTCGTAAATAATTGTTTAAGGAAATAGTCTATTCCTGTGCAAAGTTTATCAAAATGGATCCATTCGTTCTCATACGAACGGAACATACATACATATTTTTATATTTATAAATGAATGAATGAAAACTGTATTGCGCCCAAAAATAAATAACTCATTAATAACCATTATACACTAAGTACAAATTTATTTGATTACTAGCTGTTACCCGCGACTTCGCCCGGGATAAATTGTGATGTAAGCTATCCTATCTTTTATGTTAGGTTAAACTGCACACGGTGTGTAAATTTTATTGAAATCGCTTTAGTAGTTTTGGAGTTTATTGGCAACGTACATCGTGACATAAGATTTTTATATATTATTATTATTTTATAAATAATTAAAACACAAAAGCAGTCTTATTACATCGTTAGCAGTTATTAGTTGTAACAGCGGTGTTTGTTATTTATTATGATAGGTCTATTCGCAAACTTTAGATAAATATAAACGAATAAGTTATTCCAAATAACATATTGTTTTAATGTATTTAAGTGTTGTCCCGTATTCCGGGAAAGACGTCCCAAAAGAAATCAATCCCAAGGAAGTTTCCGTTTCTTGTCTCTGTTCTTCGAAGTTCAGGTAAACAGGTTTTACCTATTCCTATCACTGACTATTAAATTTAAGAAATATTACAATAGATGGATAACTTTTCTGTACATACGGGTAAGAACGGTTTACATATTAATATTTCCTGTAACTATTAATAAATAAATAAACTTATAAAATATAACACAGGGATATAAAAGTTTTTGACCTATTATTTTATTCAAGCTTTTAAGTCAAACACGAAGCAATAAGACGACACAGATTAAATTAAAACTTTTATAAGAAAACTTGTATTTCTACGTCTAGAGCTTAATACAACTTCGAAATGAAATATTCCGGTATCAGCCAAATATTATATTTCTTTTATCGAAAACCGCCCAAAGCTATTACAGAGAGGATAAAAAGGAATCTCGTATATAAAAGAGATCTTTAAGTTTATCGAATGAAATTACTTGGCCACAGATTGGTCAGTTTTCTTTGATATTTTTTGATATGATTTTTGTATGTTCTGATTGTGATTCACGCTACTTTCCTATTGGTAAGACATAACCGCGGCATAAAGATATCATGTGGTCTGGCACACGATACTCTCTGCCTACCCCGTAAGGGACTTGGCGTGAAGATATGTATGTATGTATGTATATTAAGACATTAAAGACATTAAAGACGTTGTAGGTTCGTCGCTATCGTGTGGCTAACTATAATAGTGTAAATTGGCTACCATACCCTCCAGACTGGAACATGACTCTTTTTTATGATATTGAAAGGCAAACAAGCAGACTGATTTCCTGATGGTAGAAAATTCACACTGCCTAGAGACCCCAAAAGTGGTAATACTGCGTTGCAAAACTGAGACCGGGATATCAGGCTTCGAGAAAAAGTAAGTTTACCGGCTACCTTACCCTCCAAACCGGAACACGTCAATGGAGGCCGCGATTCCGATCCGGTGGTAGTTTAAAAAATGTCGACGCGCACAAATACCACTTGTATGATTCATTTGAATAAAGATTATTCTGATTCTGATTCTGGTAAGCACTGATAGTCTTTTCTAATATAGCTCGAGATTGGATATGTGTCCGGTTCTTAGCGTCTTCAGCTAATCGTGGGTATCCTGGTTGTGCCCCTGCCTACCTATTCGGGGATATGGGCGTAAAGATACTGTAAATCCTTAACGTTTTGTTTAACATCCTCCATCATCTATATCCTTGTACTGTTTAAATATTTATATTCAACTGATCGTAACTACGCGCGTACGGAATGAATATTTTGTATGGGACTGTTCTTTTGTATACTAATTTTAGTGACACTAATTTTGTAGAAAAAGCTTCTATGTACATGTATTTATTTTTAGAAATATTAGCATACACACATTTCTCAGTTTAATGAGAATTAAATGTTATGATTTAATGAATCTAAACCAAAATATTTTCACGCAAGAAGTAGGCAGAGGTACAACCAGGGCACCCACGACTAGTCTAAGACACAAAAGACTCAAATGTGATAGGTGCCCAGCCTATCGCCATCCGGGTACATATCCGATCTCGAGCAACGTTTTTTTTTATTATTACAAAATCGGAAAAACCAAATTTTCTTTTTGTTGCCCGACTCGGGAATCGAACCCGGGACCTCATGCAGTAAAGTCCAACACTTAGACCATTAGACCACAGATCTAGATGTGACACAATAAATATGATATGGGACGGGGCCATAGGAACTTCTAAAACTCTAAACATCATCCTATTGTATTTGGACTTTTTTGATATTTCCTGAATCCTTCGAGAAAGTGCCTTTTGTAACCTGTCAAATGAAAACTTGTCACAAAATTTTGTTTTTGGTTAATAACTTATTTCAGAATACAATGTAACATCTGAAAAACGTTATAAAGTCGGATGGACACAAATTTAAATATGGTTACGACGTATTTGAACGTGTAAAGACTGGAAGAAATATCTCATTACTCGTTTAAATGCTGACAAAAGCCAAAATGTGTTTGAGCGGGAAAATACCATACGCTGCCTTTATGTGTTCCACAGAAATTTACATTTCTTTCATCAAGAATTTGAATTATAACGAGATGCCGCTCGCTATTGTAAAAATCTCGTATATACTGTTATATTACTCTTTTAGCTTATATAGATAAAAATAAAATGAGGTATTAATTTATATTACCCTTGGTCTCGAGTGAATGATTTTCGATACCTCTTTTTTAATGTATCCATTATGGTCAAGAGACTAACAACTGGACCTAAACTCCTCCTTGTCTCCTCTATGGTCTAGCACAAATGAAATGAAGGATTTATTTATGTTACCCTTGGTCTCGAGTGCATGATTTTCGATACCTCTTTTTTATTGTATCCATTATGGTCAAGAGAAGGTCCAGCAACTGGACCTTAACTCCTCCTTGTCTCCTCTGTGGTCTCGCACAAATGAAATGAGGGATTTATTTATGTTACCCTTGGTCTCGAGTGAATGATTTTCGATACCTCTTTTTTATTGTAATCATTATGGTCAAGAGAAGGTCCAGCAACTGGACCTAAACTCCTCCTTGTCTCCTCTGTGGTCTCGCACAAATGAAATGAGGGATTTATTTATATTACCATGTGCTAGACCACAGAGGAGACAAAGAGAAACTTGATTGTGTAGTACTTAAGTATTTATTGTGTGATTAATATAGAAATGTTTGTTACAGAATTTAAAAAATCAGATTATGACAACCAATCTGTGGGTGGAACAATCTTGGTATGACTACAAGTTACGCTGGGAACCCAAGGAGTACGGCGGCGTGCACATGCTCCATGTTCCTTCTGACCATATTTGGAGACCAGACATTGTACTCTACAACAAGTGAGAATTAAGCTTAGTTTACATTATAGAACTATACGTACATTGCACATTTATTGTATATGTTACAGGAAATGTGTGAAATTCAGGATTTGTGTAACATTCTTAAACAAAACATTAAAATATAACTTATCGTGAACCAAACGAAGTTTCTATTGTATAATTTAATAACAGCAAAACTGCAAAAAAATGACTTCAATTTTAATGAGTAAATTATCTAATACACAAAAAAACCTATTTTCTTTGATTCCTCTGGCATTCTTTCATCAAATCCAGACTTGCTGGCAATGTGACCACCTCTGAAGTACGCTTTGTCAAATAAAAAATCATTTTTTTAAAACTTTTTGAATATGACGGAGAAAACGATTAACATACATATAAAATAGGAGTCTATCGTATAACCTCCTCCCTTTTCCAAGACGGTTAAAAATAAAGTAACACTAAGCTATTTGCGATTCGTTTTAAGTTTCCCTATGGCCCTGAAATTTGCCATTGTCTTACTTGTGAGGTTATACAAGCCGATATGTTGTATTTAAGAGATTTCCTATTACCATTTAGAAACTTCATTTAATTCATGACCTCGTACATTGACTGTGACATATATATTAAATAACCATAGACAGTGCATGGAAATATTTAATTATCCTCATATTTTTGAAGTGAAACTTCTTTGGAATCGTTGTGATTTCAAAACGGGTGCAACGGAAAAACGACAGGTAAGAGACACAAACATATATTCATCTCATTCTTTTGCGGGTAAGAGACATAAATATATATTTATCTCATTCTTTTGTCGATTTACTGACGTTTCACTTCTATCGTGTGTGAATCGCACACACACCTTTTTTAACACTATAAGTACAAAATTGATCTAGATATAAACATTTCTAATACATAATATGAATAATTAGCAGAAACATAAATGTTTTGCATTTGTGTCAATACAAATTACCTAGGCTTTAACCAAACTTGACACTAAACAATAAACGGTTATGTTGCGGTAAATAAACAATTAAATTTTAGTAGTCTCATTAATTCTAATTATACCTATTATTAAGTTAATAGCACATTGATTTCACTTTCAAATTTACTGAATGAAATGAAAAATACGCACATCAGTACTAAGGTTAACAACAGGTTTACTATACATATATATGCATTTAAAAATGAATATACATCAGCAACCTCTTGACTAGACAGTCTTGACTACTCTAAGTCATCAACTAAGGTTTTTCACCTTTTATTGCTTCTTCATATGGCTTCTTTTATTATCAATAACGTCATTGTTCTGTTTGTGTATTAAAACGACATTTGCATATATCATGCAATACGTTATGTTTCCTTTGTCAACGATTGATGAAAGTGTATCATTAAAAATGATAAAATCACTGGTTCGCATTACAATATTTTATGCGTCCGTGAAGTTACACACCGTGGAAAGTCAACATAACTTATCGTGGGTAAGTGATGTGAGTGGTGCGTTGGTATCCATGATCGTCGGCACAGACCGTTGGGAGCCAACAATTGTAATAACTTCGAAGAGAAACACTGACAGAATAAATCATAGATAATACTGTCACATTGATGGAAGTCACCACTGGCACGAAAAATACGAAATTATGCCAGGTATGCTATCTTGTCTAAAAGTCTCATCTCCGGCAGCTTTTAAGAAAAATATTCACACACAATACATTTTTTAATGACAAAAGATGTTTTTTTTATAGTTTTATGTGTCTATGTTAACGGTTAACATTTTGTGAACATACTAACAATGACGCCTTTTGCTCCTAATAATATTTGTTTTCTTAAACGAATAATTTAAGATCAAACATCTTATTTTCTTTATGTATATAAGTTATTTTTATACTTTATATATGATTTATAAAAAACAGTATTACAGTAATGTACGAAAAATGTTATTTGCTACGATGGACACCTGCTCGCGCTCCATACTAACTTCGCTTTCACTACATACATTAATAAAAAAAAATCATTTTATGAAACTTATATTTTTCGAAAGGTAAAATTGAAACTAACCAATGCTAAACAGAATCAATGCGATATTGTTGTCCGGCTTCATCTGAGCAAAGGTATTTATAACACTAATGTGAAGTCAAAAACTTTTTTATTTCTAGTATCTATTTCACAGATAGTCCAGTATTTTTTTTATTAAGTTTTGTAGTTTAGAAACTAGAGACACACATATTAGTACGAAATGACCAAGTAACTTAAAATCCAGAATAGTGGGAGTAATTAACGCCTTAGATAGGATTTCAAAATTCTAGTTATAATACATTAAATTTTTACATAAGTTGGATTCCTTCAAAGTTTTTCAAAAGTGTTCCTTTTCATCAAATCATATATTATTTTTATTATCATATATATTTTATTTTCATCATAAAATATATCCATCAGCTGTAGGAATCCACTTAACTAACAGCTCAAAACACAATAGAATGATGTTATAATACATTACAAGATTGTAATTATAATAAATTAAATTGTTACATGAATTGGATTCCTTTTAAGTTTTCAAAAGTGTGCCTTTAAATTTAAAATATATCAACAGCCGTAGTAATCCAAAACAGAATACAGAAGAAGACAACAGAAGAAGACAGAAGCTCAAAACAGAAAAGGATGATGTTATAATTCATTAAAAAAATCTTGTACAATATATTCAATAATCATATAAGCTGGATTTCCTCCAAGTTTTTTAAAAGTGTGTCTTTGAACTTAAAATATATCAATCAGCCGTAGGTATTCATAGAACTAACAGTTCAAAACACAAAAGAATGATGTTCAAATAAATTAAGGCTATAAAAGTTTTATGCAAATGTTAACTACTCTGGATAAAGCTATGAAAATAAAATGAACGGAGGCCGGTTATGTTAGAAGCTCGGGAGCTCTCATTGTTCGTGACTCGTGACTATAATTTATTCGTTCAAGATCCAAACATACGAACAATATACTTTTACGTATGTACGGTCAGTTCTAGAAGTCCATTATTAAATTTACGTACAGTTTTAAGGGAAACTTTGTTACGACTTTTGTATTTGAGTACATTTAATGCAAATTAGAGATATTAGTTTCAGCTGTTGGCATTCCAAGAACCTTTTCATTAAAATGATCTCGAATCAAGATGTTATTAAAGCCCTTTTATCTTCGTGTCGTTCCCGAAGTTGTATTTTTATTGTAAAGGCGATGGATAATCTAATGATAAACACTCAACACAAAATCTAATGATTTTAATGATTTTGTCACTGGTGGATACCAACAGCGGACTCCACTCTTGAAGTTAATGACGAATCTAATATCTTGCACCAACCACCTACTTCGATGAATCCAATTTTTAAATAGAAGATCGTACAAATGAGTCAGTTAATCTCTGACAGGCTAAAAGAGATCATTTTATTCAAAATTTAATAGCTACTAAAGACAAAAATACACAACTAATGATTAATGAAAAAAAGTGATCTAGAATACTTTAAGTAATCAACAACTTCAAACGTAGTGTTTTTGGAGGCATAGAGTACCTTAACACTTATTTTCAGTATTTCCCGTTATCTGTTACATTTATGATTACTTTTGGCATTTTCTAACGGCACAGTATCTTTCAACGTACAATGACAAGA
>NJDD01000393.1:155855-172730 GCA_002245505.1 Calephelis nemesis
CTACTTCGATGAATCCAATTTTTAAATAGAAGATCGTACAAATGAGTCAGTTAATCTCTGACAGGCTAAAAGAGAACATTTTATTCAAAATGTAATAGCTACTAAAGACAAAAATACACAACTAATGATTAATGAGAAAAAAAGTGATCTAGAATACTTTAAGCAATCAACAACTTCAAACGTAGTGTTTTTGGAGGCATAGAGTACCTTAACACTTATTTTCAGTATTCCCCGTTACCTGTTACATTTATGATTACTTTTGGCATTTTCTAACGGCACAGTATCTTTCAACGTCATCATCATCATCATCATCATCATTTCAGCCATAGGACGTCCACTGCTGAACATAGGCCTCCCCCGTTGACTTCCACGTCGACCGGATGGAAGCAGCCTGCATCCAGCGAGACCCCGCGACCCTCATAAGGTCGTCTGTCCATCTCGTGGGTGGCCGTCCTATGCTTCGTTTGCCGGTACGTGGTCTCCACTCGAGAACTTTTCTGCCCCATGTAAAAGTTTAACGGACTATAATCAAGCCAGATAACCAGAAAAACTGAAGACCAATTAGCTAAAAAAATTGTATTGAGCGGTGATTTAGTCCAAAGAGCATAACATTCAGTTAACTATAAATGAGAATGCATATGTTATTTCTGACAGAGGTATTTGTGCGGTTTCTTCTCCTGACTGGCTGATATGGAAACAGTGGTAGTTTATGGTAAATAGTTTCCAATTGAATTTCATTCTAAACTTTTTGATAATAAATAATTAAACTAATTTAATAAATATAATTAATTGTTCGTAAGCAAATTTACTTAACAGTTAAATGATGTATGTAATTAAATGATGTTTTTATAAATATTGAAATCTTTGCATACCAAAATGTTGAATATGTTGGTATACCTAAATATTATTGTAACATATTTTTAACATACATAGTCCGCAAATAAATCATTTATTCCATTTCATTACTTCCAGCCAGCCAAGACCATGATACTAGACCGAATAATGTGCTTAAACAGCTGTTACTAAAATGAAGATTTGTTCTAACTTTGTTACTTCTAAATCGGATGTAAAAACGAATGGGAGTAACTCTCGAGGGACGTATCCAAATAGCAGGAGATCGTGTGTGGGTTGTGTGATGCATGATAAGGGCTACTTAGGGGACACATCGGGACGCGGCGCTAAAAGGGACGAAAATTATGTCTTTCCTCATTTCTGGAAATCTTTTTGATAAGAAATATGTTAAGCTATTTAGCTAAAGAATCTTCGAATTGCTCAATGCATACCTAAAAATAGTCTTGCTAAAAATACAAAGCCATCCATAGATTTGTGTGATTTTTATTAAAATCCTGATATTTTACAACTTCTTCCCGCACTTTATATACCTTGAACTTTTACCAAGTTTTTGAAGAAAGGAAAGATAAAATCAAACGAATAAAAACACTTTGAAATTTAGACTGGAATTTCGTTCGCTTATTTTTATTTATCTCACAGGAATCTCAGAAATTCTTTAACATTTATACCTTAACATTCTTTAATACCTTATCATAATAATTGCCGAAACAATGAAAAATATCGAAGCCAGGCTTGGCTTAAGCCAAACAGATTAAGATTTTCAAATGTGGTGATAATTCAGTCCGCTCAAATATACACTTATTATAAAGATATTCAAGAAGATGCCAAACCATTTGTCATGTTTGTAATATAAAGTTTGAAGAATATTTACATAATTTATTTGCCTCCTTTTAGAATCAATGCGACCAACTACATTTAAAATTAGGTGTGTAATTATCGCAATACGCACTTTTGAATCTTTCTATTTTAAACATAAAAAAGTGGGTATGTGTACAAATTAATGAATGAAAACGGTTTTTATTTGTTTATAATATAATATGTCTCGCACACGCTTTGCATGAAAGAAGAGACAAAAAACAAAAGATGCATTCTACAGATACAATATAGTAAACCTTAGAATTAAACAATATCAACAAACTAAGAGTAACTTTTGTGTTGCCATATTAACATCAAACAGCTTGTTTTTTTTTCATGGAATATCTCAACGTGACAGTGTTCTGTGGTCCACGTGAATAAAGTTTTTTGAAGTGAAAACTTCTTTAGTGGCGTTGCGCACTTTTTTTGGAATGGTTAAAAACTTCTAAACTCGCGTCAGGACACGTGACCTGATCGAAAATTCGTAAGACGGCGCAGGGCGCTTGCGTGAATGTTCGTGTTATCATGTTTGTGTACGATAGCGCAATAAATGAATATTGTATTCTACCACATAAATGATAGTACATTCAAACTAATAACTAAAGCATTTCGTGCAAAACTATTCCCTAACCATTCCAAAATATCAAAAACGCACAACGTTAATATTCAAATTTTCACTTCTGCCGGCACTCCCGGATTGCAACCCGTCGTTTTTTTAGATAAAATATCTCAGCATGTCGGTGTTGTATTCTTTTTTCTTGATTTTGATTCTATTATATAGTTTTTGTGTCTGTAGATGGTTAAAAGTATTTACATAGGCTAATTCGTGTCCCTATATCGAAAAGGGTTCACGCTGTACCTAATACGCTTGCGTATCCATGGTCGCCATCTTGTTTTCAATAACAAACAAAAGTTTTAGTAGGCCTCTCTCTTACTGTAAATATGCCTATTTAATTGACTGTGAAACTATTTTCATACACGATAGCTAATGAGATTTGAACTATTGATTTTATTTATTTGTTCTAGTATGTAACTGGTACATGTTACGTTCTATCGCTTTTTGCTATTTTGCAACTTTCAAAAATAAAATTAATAAAAACTACAACAAACCGTCCCGAAAACTATTTCATTACCATGTTATTTATAATGCTTTCTTTATAAAGATAATGCTATCGAGACGATCCCACGTAAATTTTATCAACATCTCTAGTAGCTTTGAGTAATTCTTAGTAATGCATAAATATTCATCTTTATTGACGATATATATATAACTATAACTCAAAAACTACTAGTTTAATAAAAAAATATGAATTCATAAAGTATCTTCACGCCCATATCCCCGAAGAGGTAGGCAGGGGCACAACCAGGGCACCAAAACTAGTCGAAGACACTAAGTCCCACAATGTGATAGGTGGCAAGCCTATCGCCAACCGAGCACATATCCAATCCCTTCCACTTTTTTTATTAGAAAATTGGAAAAACCAAATTTTCTTTTTGTTTCCCGACCTGGGATTCGAACCCAGTCAAGTCCAACTTCTGAACCGCTAGACCATAGAAGCGATTATGAATAGGAGACAAATATGAGATAACCTAATAAACAACATACACATTTTACATACAGTCGAACTGATAACCTCCACTTTTTTGAGTCGGTTAATAATATTTGTTTTTTAATATAGAACACACAAGAAAGGAATAACATACGAATATAACCACAACGTCGTTGATGATGAAAATTACAAATATAATATAAACATTATTGGGTAAATATTGGCCGAGTGACCGCGTAACAAACTTACCTCCTTTATGAAGTCGGTTAAAAATTCTGAAAACTATTTCCTTGTTGAATAGTGACAGATATCGAGATGTACCGCTTGAGTAAACTTTAAATGTATTGAACCGCTGCAGATACATCATTCCCGTCAGGCAATACGGTCTTTAAACCTAAATACATCTAACGCTTCGTATGTGGAAAACATATTCGGGCTTCAGGCTGTTTGCAACTACTGCCTCTATACCTACACAGTGCCGTAGCTAGGCGTGGGCGAAGTGGGCCTTCGCCCCCGGCCTCGCACCTAAGGGGCCTTAAGCTCCTGATTTAAAATCTTTGTTTATTTTTCAATTAAATAAACCCCTAAAAAATCAAATTTAATCAAATCATGTTTGGTAAGACCATGGTGTACTATTATAAGATAAAGTTTTTGGGTAGCTTTTGGTAACGAACGGAAATGGGCCTCGCCGATGCGACTTTGCCCCCATCTATATTAGTCCACGCTACGCCACTGTATATACATCGAATGTTTAAACTTTATAGTGCTATCCTATATCCCAGAGTAAAAATGTACAAGTTTTCTTCTTTCTACAATAATACAAGAAATAGTACAAGAAATATTTCTTAAGAATAACTTGTTTCGAAAGAAAACTGGTGTCTGGAACAGATTGTAAATGGTCCTGTAGTTAAAATACTTTTGTTCGTCAACAAAGTAAGGACGAAACTTTGGTATAATTTCATTCAAATAAGATATGTAAAATTTTACTTCATTAAGTACTTGTCAGTCCGGTGAACTTGGTATCTCTTAAAATTGCTAAGAGTTTATTTTACCTATTTTCGCTGCAGTTTTTTCTTTTTTTTCTATACAAACCTTCGTCTGAACTAACATAAAAAAATGTATTAGCAAAACTGGTTCATCCGTTCACGCTAGGTGACCAAGGGAAATAGTTATTCATTTTTATTTATTTAGACTAGGTGTTTATCCCGCGGGAATTTGTTGAGTTATTGAAATAAAAACTGTCATACCTTTTGAATTTTCAATGATAGAATGTTTTAAATATTTTAATGACGCCTCTGTGGTCTAGCGGTTCAGTTGTTGGGTTCAATTCCTAGATCAGGTAACATAAAGAAAATTGGATATTTCCAATTTTCTAATAAAAAAAAACGTTGTTTGGGATTGAAAATATGCCCGGATGGTGATAGGCTTGCCACCTATCGCGTCGTGTGACTTAGTGTATTCGGCTAATCGTGGGTGCCCTGGTTGTGCCTCTGCCTACGTCTTCGGGGGTGTGGGCCTGAAGATACTTTTTTTTCACCTTTATCTACATATAATTTGTCTGTTCTATCTCTTTTTTTGCACAAACATTGAATCCGTTTTAGTAAACAAAAAAAATACTAAAATAAATAAAAAGTCGACCACAGAATCGGATGAATAAATGAACAATCTCACAAATATAACCATCCTTTATCTTTTTGTTGTAAGACATAAAAACGTCGGTCTTATTTCTAAAGGATTTTAAAAGACATTCACATCCGTTTACATGCCATATCGTTTTTCCTCGTGTTTTATAACATGAATAAAACGTGGTAAAAATAAAGCAAATTCAAAAGCTATTTAAGAGTAAAGCGGCTTAGTGTCGGCGTTAAATGTGCTATTGTATTTTGAAAGGATGATTTTGTAGAGTCGTGTCTTGGCCCAGTTACGACGGCGGAATACATAAGTTAGGTGGAAGCTGCTATTGCCTATGATCTGGTGAACTATCTAGGTCGCATTACTATTATCTATTGCCCGTATGTGAAGGTAATTTTAGGTTTAGGTTTACTGTAATTTTAGTATGGAAATTTTCACATACATACATATCTTCACGCCAAGTCCCTTACGGGGTGGGCAGAGAGTATCGAGTGCCAGACCTCACGATCCTGACAAACCTGTCTAGCTTCCTTCACGTTCATTACCCTTTTCATACAAACACGCCGGTTTCGGAGACTCTTGACGCAACCCGCGGATAATATCCGAGTGATCTGATCGTGGAATGTCAGCCTTGGTCTCCTCGGGTATCTACATCCATCCACATTCGCATTGTCAATCTTTCATCTGTCATTATTTCCACATGACTGAACTAGCGGAGCATGCCCTTTCGCATTTTTACACCAACGCTTTCTTTCAATCCCACTCTTTCTCGGATCTTACTGTTACGAATGCGTGCAGCGAGCGTTACACCACAGATGGAAAATTCATAATTATAATAATACTAATAATTATATTGGGGTATTAATTTAAACTAGTGGTCGCCCATTGGTCTAAATACGAACATAATACATTTTAGTTATTAGATATTCCATATATATTACTTTACGTAAAACATTATTAAGTTTCTCTTGATAATTATTTCTTTGATAAGAATGCCACTTTCATTTATCATGACCAACAATTTTTTTCCAAACATTATGAATCTAGTTTGTGCGTCATCTATGATATTTTTTCGTTATCAATATTTTGTTTGTTTGTGTCAAATATATGGTAGTATGTATAGTGTTTTATTTATTGATTTAATTCATTTTATAATCATAAACATTGAAAAATATTAGCGTTCTGCACTTTCCCTACACATAAGCTACAAATTTGCTGAATTTCCTAATCCTCCGTCCCCGAAACTTTCGTAAAAAGGGGTCCAAAGATTTGTTTTGCACTTCTCCTACACATAAGCTATGGGTTTCCCGAATTTCATATTCCCCCGTCCGCGAAATTTTCTTAAAAGAATCCCAAAGTTTTTATTCACGTATTAATATATTTTTCACAAATTATATAACAGTCTTGTATACAACAAAGGTTACAAATTGCAGTAATTCTGACTGTCCAACGTTTTTTTAGTCTGTAAGGCCTCAAAATAAATTATAACATATACGTATACAAATTTTTTTCGCACACATGTTTACATTGATACACATACAAATATGATAAATTTGCCAAAAGTAAGCTTGTATACACAGTTGGATTGAAACCGCTCAAAGGCTTTTATTAAATGAAACAAACACGTATAACAGAAAAATAACAAAACGGCCACAGCGTGTAAGATTTTTATTTCTTCTATTGCTGTGTAGAAAAACAATTTGTTTGCCCTTTTGAAATATTCATTTTTCTCTCATTTTTATTCGTAAAGCGAATTTCTATTTTAAGTTTTTTTTATATGATGATAAACGAAGGATTCGCTTCAAAATTTCAATAATCCGACGATTTTTGTGTAACGTAAATACCCCTTTAAAATAATATATGAAACTGTTTGAAATTATAAACACGTATAAGAGATAAATAAAAAAATGGCCACAGCGTGTAAGATTTTTACTATTTCTATTGTTGTGTAACAAAACATTGTATTTGCCCTTTTGAAATACTCATTTTTATTCGTAAAGCGAATTACTATTTCGAGTAGCAATTTTGATATGACAATAAACTATTATCCTTTCCTCAAAATAATTCACTAATCCTACGATTTTTGTGTAACGTATAAGAGAGGCAGGGTCCTAATCCTCAAATACCACTTTAACATAGTTAAAACTGTTTGAAATTATGAATAGGAAACCAAAGTACCTACCTTCATACTTTTCAAAATGCTGCAATTAGAGTATTGTAGTCTTTGGCTGCAATCTATTTAGAAACTGACAAATCAGATGATTTGTCACTTTTTTCGCTAAGGTTGTCTATAGATTTAAATATCTAAAGAGTTCCCTTTTTTATACTGATGCCGACCTTGAGTGGAGTAAAAGTGGTAGTCGTTCAAGTGACCAAGAACAATAAGCGCCAAAATCAAACGCGGAAAACAATTTGCTCATATAAATTAAATGGTGCCTTTTAAAAAATATGGCAGTGTTGTTAAACTTGTTTTAAAAATCTGTAGGATGAATTGGAGAAATTAGACATAATTATTTATTTAACATAAGACCATAATACAATTCATCTAAAGGTAACTGACTAATGGCCCTTAAACAGAATATCGCTCTACCTTGATCTGAGACCAAAGCCTGGTGAAGTTGTAAAACCGCGAATTTGGCAACACATAAGTCATTCAAAAAAAATCTGAGACTGAAGCCGTCACTGTGCAAACGGCTTCCTCTTATCTTAGACTATATATACCTAATATGTTTTCTATTAGGCAGGTTTAAGATCGTTCAAGTATATGTCATAAAAATATGGTCATGTAGAAAGACTAACAAAACAAAAAAAACAGATATACAATGCGAATGTGGATAGATCCATGTACCCGGAGAGACCTGGGTTGACAGCTGATAAACCTCGACGGTATTATCCAAGAATGGTGTCAAGAAACTCAGACCGGCGTATTGTATAAAAAGAGTAATGAATGTAAATGACGCTTGGCAGTTTTGCAGGAATAGTGACAAATAGCGCTCGACAGTTTCTGCCTACCCTACAAGAGACTTTGCATGAAAATAAACATGTGTGTATGTATAAAAAAAAACATTTGTTACATTTTCTTGAAAGCTAGGAACATACGCAATCACAGGGCAAGTGCTAAAATAAAAATACCTTAACAACACACGCATTGTTATATCGTTTGCCCTCTAGTACTTCTACTTACAATTTCTTTAAAACTTGCTAAAGGCTTTTACCCACCACTAAAAGTATACACTTAACAAATTCTTTTATTTCATTTCTATCTAATTCAAAAAGTCTGATAAATCTCAATGACAGTTGGATAAACGAGTTAAAAGAAGAGTATTTCTACTGTTTTATGAACATCCTCTTTACAGAAGTGAGGTCAATAATTTCAAAACGCTGGCGAATCTGATAGCAACTGGTCTCTTAACACGTTGCCTGTCCAATGTACCGAATACAGTACACGCCGCGCGGGTCCACAACATCCGTGTACCGTAAACGGTACACTCGCCCCTATCTCTTTCTATGCGCTCTTACTTCATGGACTTGTGTGTTATGTAGCTATAATTATCAGAACTTGTCAACAGGACACCAATGAATGCAAAAAATGGAAAACATGACATTCATGTTTTTTTTTCCTTTCTAATTGTGGTTAGTGACAAAAAAGCAAGTGTTTGCTAGTACAAATGCTTTATCGATGTAAATGAACTTTGGAATAGCATTGAAGAAAGTACGGCTTTTTACATTTATTATAGTGTATTGTCATTCTTTTAACTTTAGCTCTCGTATCTTTTGAAAAACTTCCCTGGGTAATAAGTTTTTTATAACAGCCAACGCGTCGTCTTCGCACAGGTATGCCCCTTACTTTGCCAATATTTATTTAAAAACTAGCTGCGCCCCGCGGTTTCACCCGCGTAAGTCCCAATCCCGCGGGAACTCCGGGATAAAAAGTAGCCTATATGTTATTCTGGGTCTTCAGCTACCTACATACCAAATTTCATCGTAATCGGCTTTGTAGTTTTTGCGTGAAAGAGCATCAAACGTCCATACATCCATACATAAAAACTTTCGCATTTATAATATTAGTAGGATGTGAAATCCAATTAGATCCTTCAAATACACATTGAACAGTGTATCTTCACCATTACAGTCCTCCAACACTTTCCTGATATCTTCGTCGGCTAAGTTCTGCAATGTTACCTATTCTTATTCACACTATAAAAATTGGCGCTCAAACGGGCTGAGTTGTCAATTTAATCATTTGACAATAATTGGCAAGTGTTTAAAAGTATTTTTTTACTTTCTCTCAATGTCAATTTTGTAACCATAAGCAAGTATTTTAATAAAAAAAAGGGATTTTTGTAACAATTAGCCGTTCACAAGTCCACGGTACACGCTAAGTGTACACGCTGCTTCATCTCAACAAGTCCGTGTACCGAATACGGTACATGTGTAAAAGGTGTAATAAACCAAGTAATTTGTTATAAATCAGACATATTTATACAAAACCGGTTATTTTGTATTGATGTTAAACAGAATATTACAAAAAATAATTTGGACATTTGGGGTTTTCGAAAAATTATGTAGGGGGACAGTTAACGTGTTAATTACAAGAAACATTACAACTACTTTATTACAACTACTAGCTGTTGCCCTCGGCGTTGCCCGCGTAGTCCCACAGGAACATTTTTTCGGAAGAAAAACTATCCTACGTGTTAATGCAAGTTACCCTCTACGTTAACACCAAATTTCATAAAAATCAGTTTAGCAGATTTTGTGTGAAGAAATAACAAACAAACATACAAATTTTCGCATTTATAACATTAAAAGGATTTACTACATAAAAATAAATCGTTAAATTTTTTGCATGTATATGTCGAAAATCAAAAAAAGTAATAAAGAAAGAAAATTATTTATTTGCGGAAATATGTGTGTAAATGAGATGTTACAAAAACATTTAAGTATATCAACATATTCTACCATATTTTGGTGTGCAAATATTTTAACATTTATAAAAAAATATTATTTAATAAGGTACATATGCTTTAACTTCTAAGCCAATTATTTATATTTATAACTAGATTAATTATTTATTACCAAAACATTTGTAATTGAGAAAGGTTACAGTTTAAAATCAAATTTAATCGGTTTCATGACATTATGACAATAAGACAACGAGAGTTAGTCCAGCCAAGTTGAGAGGAAGCCTATTTTTATTGAAATATCAGGTATCAATTATGACGACAATAATTCTATTACTTTTTACGGGCGAAACCATCGGCATAGGTTAGAAAAATAATCAGTTGAAAATCGTGATCAAAACCTTATTAATATTCCCTCTCTCGCTTTTATATCCAATATCTGTTAATCACGGTTCCGAATAAATCACAACTTGCCGAAACCCTCTCATATATCACTGTCGACGTTTGATATTAGGTAATGGATAAATAAGTTTCCAACCGACAGCGAACCCTAATATATATTAAAGTTAAATGAGAACAAATCCCAGTGTATCGTCCAAAACTATAATATTATCTGTAAGCCGCGATATCGTTCGCAATATATTAAGATACAAGCTATCCTTAATGGAGGTTTTGGACAGAAAAGACAGGCGAAGTTTTTTCATAATTATTAAATTTTGTGTTTATATTGAATAAATTTAGTCAATTTTGGTGGTATTTTTTACAATTTTGTTCAGTGAAATTGCACAAATGAAATAATTATGAAGAAATTAGCGTATCGTGTATTTCCTCGTTGCCGCCAAATCTTCCTATGTGAACTTGAGCAAATTTCTACTTGAATAATGGCTAACGCCAAAACCTAAAGAAAGAAAAAAAGGAAGATATCCTAAATTATATGTTGAATCAAACTGCACACAGTGTGCAGTTTTGATTAAAATCAGTTTAGTGGTTTATTGCCGACAAACAACGTGCCGCTTAATTTATTTATATTAAGATATCTTTAGAAATAGAACCGTAATATTCTTCGATTTCATAAGTATACTGTCGGTTCAGAGGTTGACGCTTGAACGTAACGAAATGACTAACAAATATATTAAAACAAATAACAACAATTACACACATGGAAATGACGGACAGAATCTCATCAAGATAATAATAAGATACATATTTTATGAAATATACTAATAGAATATATTTCCATTAGAATTCCGGTCGAGGCCATGTCCCGATTGGCTTACTATAAATACGGACAAATGGTTAATATTGCTTCTTGCTTCAAATGGTTTCTTGGTTTATAAATATAAAAATCTGCACATGGAACCTTATTCAAGAATGTAAAGCTTATGTGTTATTTGAGATAATAATTTATTAATAGTAAATCACGTCCAACCGTTTACAAAAACCGTTTTTAAAAGGCACAAACACATATTTATTCATCTCTTTTTTCACCTATACATTATATCCCAATCTGTCCACTACTTTCAGGTATATAACGTACTATCTCTTACTACTACGTACTACAACGTACTATTCATTATATCTCTATCTGTCCACTACTCTTACGTATGTTAAAGTAGCAATTAGCAGCGGCTTCGCTTGCGTTTTCACAGGAACCCGTTGTGGATCGGGATTAAAAGTAGACTATATGTTAATCCAGTTCACAATCTATCTGTAATTTCAGACAAATCCGTTCAGTCATTCGAGCGTCAAAGAGTAACAAACATCCATGCATACATATTCACAAACTTTCGCATATATAATAATAGCGGCCCACCCGGCTTTGCACGGTTATGATATATACATACATATTCCTTCCTCTTCAATCACTTTATCTATTAAAAAACCACATTAAAATCCGTTTCGTTGTTTTAAAGATTTAACCTACAAAGGCACATAGTGACATAGGGACTGAGGAAACGAATATGTTATACACCTTGTAAATGACAGCGTAATCAAAAATGCAACCATGGATGCTGTACATGATAGACATGCATATGTAGTTGGAATTTTGTGTCGGAAATTTCATGACTTTTTCAAAAAAAGTTGTATTATTTTTTATTGATTCTACAATTATTATGTTAACACTATCTAACGCAACTCGTTTTTTTAAATATCTAATAAATAATACAATTTTACAAAAAACCATCAATGTAATAAAACAGCGTATTAGGTACAGCTAGCAACGCGCGGCTTAATGCATATACTTTATTCGCTTTACATTGCGGGCTGAAAAACTACTAAATATTTAACCACTTGTTTCCGACAAAAACTGTGAAATGAATTTTGAAGTCTGATACGTATCTAAACTACCACAGAAGTTTTCGCTACGGTGTCAAATACACCCTGTATACTATGTAGTGATTAGTAGGATAGGATATAATAGGATAGTAAGTATGATAAACTATTAAGATAAGTAAGACGTATATTACCATGCACGTTCAGAACGGAATAATCCAGGAAATAAGGTTTATGCGTGATATTCAAAATTCCAATGAGGATTAAGATCAAATGCTCCGTCGCGCGAAGGATCCTTATTATTAATGCGGGATTGTTCTACGGTCACAGGGTAAGGCGCTTTGTTAGTGGATTAAAACGTAAATATAAAATTTAATTACGCTTTTAACGAGGATAAAACGTCAACATTTTTGTAATAGGCTTAGTTAAAACGATTATGAAGACGTGAATAAAATTAATCCTTTTTGGACACCATACGGTTTTTCTTAACCTTTAAATGAGCAATTCTTGTATATATATATAATTGGATTATCGGAATGGGCTCAAACGATTTTCATGAAATTTAGTATGTAGGGGGTTTCGGGGGCGATATATCGATCTAGTTAGGAATAATTTTTAGAAAATGTCATTTTATTCGTGTTTAAACTGAAATTTTTATTCGTGTTTGAACTGAAAAATATGACTCTTCCTGATATCTATTGGCGGATAATAATATTATTTTTTGTGAGCAATAAAGTTGTTCCAACAGATGGCGTTGTTAAGTGACACGAAGTCAATGAGTGTTTTCTAAAAAAATACTGAGCAAAGCTCGGGCATCCAGGTACTGTTTATAAAACGAATTAGAAGTTTGTCTTACAATGTAATAATTTGAAGAGTGTCCTGATTTTGAACTCATTAATTTGACAAATAAAGAAGAAAGAAAGAAGAAGGAAAATTATTTATTTGCGGAATATGTGTATAAATGAGATGTTACAAAAATATTGAAGTATATCAATATTATCAAGAAGTATACCATATTTTGGTAACATAATATAAAGTAAACTAGTTTTTGCCCGCGGCGTTGCTTGTGTAGTTAATTTTCCAACAGGAACATTTTTTGGGGATAAAAACTGTTCTATGTGTTAATCGAAGCTACCCTCTTTGCGTGTATGTTTATGAAAATCGGCTCAGCAGTTTTCGCATGAAGATGCAACAAACAAACTAACAAATATCCAAGTTAAATTAGTAAGACTCGTGGGATTGTTTTGAGCTATTTTTAACCAAACAAAAAAGGGGACGTTCTAAATTCCATCGTGTTTTTTGTGTGTGTTTGCTAATCGATTACTCGAACATATACGAACCGATTTTGATTTTTTTTAAATCGTAGAACATAATTCCGAGGTGGTTCTATATATAAATCTTATCATGATCTGACTAGCGGTTTTAGAAAGATAATCCCACATACATCAACATATCAACATATTCCTAGTTAGTTTGAGTTTAAGCATAATAAAAAATATGTAATGTTTCTTATGTTATTGGAAGGCAAACAAGCAAATTTCTTTATGTACGTTTTTAAAAAAGAACCATCATAATTTCTTATTGCTCCAATCAAACCACGTATCTTACAAAAGAAAAAAACAAAAATACAAACCTACTTAGAAAAAATGTAATCACCCGCTCCAATGAAAGCAAAATTCCCGATTAGCACAATCAGTACCTACCTAATTACAACAAATCGTCTGATTTCTATGAACCTAATTGGTAAGGACATATGTATGTTTCGATATAACACGCAAGCATACACCTGGTTATTAAAACCTGCGTGAATTAATCCCTCTTAACTTATACCGCAACTACAGGAGTCATAGCAGCCCCATCCCACTAAACGCCTGGTTATAATTAACACCACAAAGCTATTAACCGTTCGTTAACCCTGCAATTAAAAAACATAGAACGCAAATATCGATCTACAAACGAGGCATGAATATGTTAAATCCTCGGTTTAAGTTAACAAACTCTATATTATTGGAAGCATGGAGTTTAATCAACACTGGTTATATTGGTTTTAGCGAGTTACAAACGGAATTAAATGTAAATTAATACGGATGATTAAAATGTATGAAACTGGCTGTTACGTATGACTTTACTTGCATGTTTGTGTTTGTGCACACAGACATACAAATAAGGTTGCTAACTCTCAAAAGAACCAACTCGGATTGGATTTAACCAATCAAGGACCTTATTTATTTTTAAAAAAAGTATCTTCACGCCCATATCCCAGAAGAGGTAGGCAGAGGCACAACCAGGGCACCCACGACTAGCCGAAGACTCTAAGTCACACAATGTGATAGGTGGCAAATTAAAAAAAAAAGCTTTTTCGCGCCATTATCCACGAAGAAGTAGGTAGATCTACTACGACTATCTGAAGACACTAAGTCCTACAAAGTGGTAGGTGGCAAGCCTATCGCCAACCGGGCACATATCCAATCCCACGCAACGTTATTATTATTAGAAAATTGAAAATACACATATTCTTCACTTCATTATATCATAACATTTCATTGTCATTAAGCTGAGGTAAGTCATAAGTGTGTATGCAAATAACTCTAAGAATAAATACATGTACATAGAAGCTTTCGAACGAAATGAGGGTCACTAAAATTAGGATACAAAAGAACAGTCCCATACAAAATATTCATTCCGTAGTTACGATCATTTGAATATAAATATTTGAACAGTTCAAGGATATAGATGATGGAAGATGTTAAACAAAACTTTAGGGATTTACAGTATCTTTACGCCCATATCCCCGAATAGGCACACCCAGGATACTCACGACTAGTCTAGACACTTAGTCTCACAATGTGATATGTGGCAAGCCTATCGCCAACCGGGCACATATCCAATCCCACGCAACAACAACAACAACAAACGTAATAATAAATTAGAAAATTGAAAATACACATATTCTATTTTTAGCGTTGCACGAACTCGGGGATTGAAACCCTCAAAAAGTCAAGTCTGACGCCGGACCGCTAGACCACAGGGGGATAATATTTATTTTTAAAAAAATATGTTACTTTCGAGGAAAATCTAGTATTTTTTTTATTTGTCAAGAGTTATATGACGAAAAATATACGGGGCGAATGACACCGGAGGGAAGGGAGTATAAGGTGCAGATTTGATTTTGTTAATTTTTAGGTTTTATAATTTTTTCGTTCAGGGAACTCTCCAGGTTTCTGACAGTACAGCTTTCCATCTATAGAGAAAAAATATTCCATAATATCTCTCCGTTGAGACGTGAATGGACAAACAGACCACCATTTATAATATTAGTTGGGATTGAATAATAATTATTTTTTGAATTGGGATTTTTGGATCGGGATTGAATAAGAAAATTACAAGAGCCGCGTCTCAGACATTCCTACACCTTCGACTTTGATAAATGATCTCTGCTTACCGGAACTCATTTCCCGTCCTTTCCTTAGTCCTGCTCAAGTCTCGAGAGCACATTTCCATCCAAGTATCAAAATATTTGAAAAGTATTAAAAATTGATCTTTTTTTATTTGATGTTTGGGTGAATTTTGTTTATTTATCTGTTTGATGTTTGGATATATTTATTTAGTTTATTTATTTTATATTTGGATGTTTCATTGTGCTAAATAATCGTAAGACACAAGAGAAACTCGGTATATTATTTACGATCTATAGATACCTTATCCATAAATATAACTAGATAACATCAAACAATATTTCTGATAGAGATGTGGCGATTGCTTACGTTAAGCTGAGATCTATTTTCAGAACTGTAAAAAAACAAAAAAATTAACTGTGTCTCGGCTACAACATTGACTGGCACCTGGATCCAATGGATGCACCTATAACATCGATGGTGGCTATAATATATAACAGAGCGTATAATAACGTATAATACATAATAGCTACAAAGAGCGGTGTATTTGTTTGCGTCTTATCACATAAAAATAAATAAAAATTTTGTACTTAATCTTATTACCTTATGTATATATCTATGTATAAATGAATACCCATTTCGCATTTCCCATTTTGTTGCGTTAGTTATTGGGTAAACAAGGTTGTTATGAAAAACAGAGCGAAAATTGCAAGAAAAATAGAAAAACCAATACTTTTTTTCCATATAAACTGTTAGTAACTGTATTTCAAGCAATGTGAAGTTTGCCAGGTCCTTAGTATATGTATAATAATTTAGGTAAGTAAAGTAAAACTATTAAAAACCAACTTTGAATTCAATAAGTAAGTCATCTATTACATACTTAAAAAACGACGGGTTGCAGTCCGCGAGTACCGGCAGAAGTGAAAACTTGAATATTAATGTTGTACGTTTTTGATATTTTGGAATGGTTAGGGAATAATTTTTGCACGAATTGCTTTAATTATCAGTATGAAAGTATATCATTTACGTGGTAGAATATAATATTCATTTATTGCGCTATCGTACACAAACATTCGCGCAAGCGCCCTACGTCGTCTTATTTCCGCAAGCGCCCTACGCCGTCTTACGAATTTTTGATCCGGTCACGTGTCCTGACGCGAGTTTAGAAGTCTTTACCCATTCCAAAAAAAGTGCGCAACGCCGCTAAAGAAGTTTTCTCTTCAAAATTTTTCATTTTTTCTCGATTTTCTTATGATTACATCATCAGACCAAGATTTGTTGACAATGGGTGGTCCCTTCCGAAGTACAAAATAAATATTGAATATTAAAAAAAAATTAAACTCTGCTATTTTTTAAAATCAGTTTAGAAATGACGGAGAAAACTATTATATACGTAAAAAATACAGTTAAAAA